>JAHNEJ010001249.1:0-120179 GCA_022559845.1 Amorphophallus konjac | reverse complement strand
CGACCCTCTACTTCTGGATCGGTCGTGCCACGCTGAGAGAGGGAGAGGTCCGGAGAGGGTCGCTGAGAGAGGGAGAGTGGGAGAGGGTCGGTGAAATGGGTCTGGTTGCCGGTGAGAGGGAGAGGGCGCGCCGGTGTGAGAGGGATGGTGCGAGAGGGAGAATAGGGCTGGAGAGGGAGAGTGGGAGAGGGAGAGCACCGGTGAGAGGGAGAGGGCCGGTGAGAGAGGGAGAGGGCTAGAGAGGAAGACGCCGGAGAGAGATCGATGATGAGAGAGGGAGAGTGGGAGAGGGAAATGGTGAGAGAGGGAGAGGGCCGGCCGGAGAGGGTCGCTGAGAGAGGGAGAGGGCCTGAGAGAGAGAGTGGGAGAGGGTCGGTGAAATGGGTCTGGTTGCCGGTGAGAGGGAGTGGGCGCGCCGGTGAGAGAGGGATGGTGAGAGAGGGAGACAGCCGGAGAGGGAGAGTGGGAGAGGGAGAGCACCGGTGAGAGGGAGAGGGCCGGTGAGAGAGGGAGAGGGCCAGAGAGGAAGATGTGGGAGAGAGATCGACGATGAGAGAGGGAGAGTGGGAGAGGGAAATGGTGAGAGAGGAAGAGGGCCGTCGGAGGGATACCTGGGCGCCGGAGGGAGAGCTGCCGTCGTCATCGATCACCGATCGCCGGAGAGAGAGCTGCCGCCATCACCGGTCACCGATCGCTGAGGGAGAAAGTCGGAGGGAGACAGCCAGAGGCGGGAGGGTTAGTGATGGTCTCCCGATGGCAGAGGCACGGTGAGAGGGTTGTGAGGGAAAATAAAATTTTTTCTCATGGATTTCACACGGACTGCCCATCCGTGTGAAATTTCAGACGGTAATTCAGACCATGTATAATACCGTGTGAAATTTAAACTAAATGTCATCCATCTAAAATACAGACGGATATTCCAACGAAAAATTTTCCGTGTGAAATTTACGTCTCTATTAGCGCATTTTCTTGTAGTGGTCGTGCAGGTGAGACATAAGGTCTATTTATAGGGTTTAACTAGGGTTTTGAGGATTTGGACAACCCTAGAGTCCTAATTGAGGTTTGTAATCAACCCTAACACGTTCTAGACCCTTCCAGCTAGTAGATAGTATCGATCCCAGATGATTAGGATGCCAAAGTTCCCAACTTTTCAAGCTTTCGCTGTTCGGATCTGCCTGTTAATAGCGGTCACATGAAGACCGTTTTTGCACATCATGCGGTCTCGCGATAGTCCGTTTTTATCCTAGAGCGCCGAATTTTGAATTGATTAAAACTCTTCTGATATTTATCCTCTATTTATCCTTAAATAAACCTATTTATCTCCTAATTCCGTAAATACACCAAATTAAGCTTCTAGAACATGGGCCAGGGTCCAAAGCTGTAATTTGGGCCAAGTGGGCTTATTTAAATGGGCCTAATCGTCTTTAATTAGTATAGGGCCTTAATAATTATATTTAATTAACCATAATTTATTTAATAGCCCATTTAGTCCATTTAATGCTTGATAATTATATTTTAATCTTAGAAAATTCTTAGAAAATTCTCAGGCGTTACACACTACCGCTGGTAGTCACCGGAGGAACCAATCCTCCCTTCCTTTGATACCATAGAGGGATACGTGAAACAGCACCCTACCGCTCACAAGCCCAGAGGATGCGATCCTCTCTTCCTCCAAAACCTCAGAGGGAACAAACCGCTGCTACACAGCTTCCACGACCCCACAACAGGATATCAGAAATACAAAGTAGAAATGAGAGTCAACTTGACTAGAGTTGAGTTGACTGAGGTCAACTTGACTGGATCACTGTAGATGGATTGACTTTGACTGGAGTCAGCTTGACTTGAGTCAACTTGAAGTTGAACTTGGCTAGAGTCACTTTAACTGGCATTGACTTTGACTAAAGTCAACATTGGCTAGAGTTGACTCCATCTTCAACCAGAGTCGACTCTTCTTTATCTTCTTCCAGCTTCTCAGCCTTGTCCTTCATTTGTCAGCCATATTATATTTCACCCTTACCATGGTATTTGTCCCCCTTAGAAATCATTTGCCTTTATCTTCATGGTGACCTATTTGTCACCCTTATCTGTCTTTTATTCACCCGTAAAGACCATTTGTCACTGATGCTAGCGATTTTTCACTTTTATTCAACCATAGTTGCCCTGCCTTGCGGAACAATAATCGAGTCGACTCCAGAAGCCTTTTGAGTTGACTCTCCTGCTTCCAAATTCTTCCTCTTAACCAGATTTCACCGTGCAAAGCTATTTGTCACCACTATATAGCTATTTGTCACCATTAACAGGTATGTGTGACCCGTAAGAGCCATTTTTCACCCTTAGCTGTAGGGTTCCTTCCTAGTGACTCCGATTAACTGAAACCTTGGCATTTAGCTGGGCTTTTGAACTATTGGCTTCCTACTGAAGTTGTCTCATGCTGCAGAGCTTCAGAGACACTTTCAACATGAACTTTCATCATCCAGGACATGAAAACTTATAAACCAAAAGCTCGATCTTGTATTGCTGAAACAACTTAGCTGTCCAACCTGTTCTTCAGTTCTTCATAATTTCAAGGATGCACATATAAAATTAAGACATCATATAGCATTAATGCATGGAAAATTTAAAAGCATAAATCTAGTGCACTAGACATCAAACATATGACATCATTAAAGCATGAAACCAATGCACCAAAACTAATGCACCAATGCACTGACTCATAGATGACTCATAGTGTTTGACATCATCAAAATCACAGGCACATGGACACCACACGACTCCTATGACCAATTGAGCCTTCAACAAATAATTGAAGTATTTTGAGAAAATAAAGGCCTTACCAGTGATTCTTGAGAGAAACAAATGATTTACCACCTAGTTTTGATGGTACTTCCACATGATAAACATTAAGGATTCAAGAGTCTTGCTCCTGCAATGCAAGATGAACAATGAATGAACACCTTGGTTAGCAATTTTCTTCATCGAACATCTCAATAACATAAGCACACAAGATTTGTCATCAACAAACTTAACTACCACCTAGTTTTGATCCTTGACTGCATGATGGTACTTCCACATGATAAACATTAAAGATTCAAGAGTCTTGCTCCTGCAATGCAAGATGAACAATGAATGAACACCTTGGTTAGCAATTTTCTTCATCGAACATCTCAATAACATAAGCACACAAGATTTGTCATCATTGAAACTTAACTACCAAAATCAACTAGGGAAGCCAACAATCTCCCCCTTTTTGATGACGACAAAATGACATGTGCGCGTGAGTTTCAAATGGCAATTGATTGACAAAATGTGAATATTAACTGTGAGTGTCAATTGATTGATCATTCTGAAGGTCAGTCCACATTTGCTATATGAACAATGAGAACACTTTGATATTGTTTGAAAGCACATGACAAAACTGACTGCAATGAAGTGTACCAAATGTATCTCAATTGTATATAACTCTAAAATATGACTTAAATGTATATAACTCTAAAATATGACTCAAATGTATATGACTGAACTCAAATGTTTACTAAACGCACATTAGTCTCCCCCTTTTTGTCATCAACAAAAACCGACTGATAATAGGGTTATTTGAACTTGATATATACATGTATGAGCTAGAGATATGTATGAAATGATCCAAAATATTCATGCAAGCAAGCATGAAAGGTAAGCAAGCAGATAATACTATAACTCCCCCTCAATGGGGTAGAATGATAGCAAGTGAACAGTGGATTCAAAACCAAAGTGTGAGACATGAAGCATAATCAAAAAAGTTGTGCATGCATAAGCTTGAGGCACTGCATAAACTATGATGAGGATAAATTCAAGGTATATATTTATCACAATAATACCCAAAAGTGAAAAGTGTGGCAATGAGAAATGAACTTCAAAATATATGGATATCAATAGAATTTCTTAAGAACACTAGAGGGTTACTTCCGCTCTACATTTTCATTTTAGATCCTCGACTATCGACAGCTTCGCACAACTCCATTTATGTTTCTTTTATTAGACTTCACCATTCGGCGCGAGTCACCTCATATTTCTCAATGGGGATTCCCGACTACTAAGATTCGTCACGAATTGATTGTCTTCTGGATTTTGACTTCACCATTCGGTGTGAGTTTCCTCATTTATTTCAGTGGAGATTTCTGACTACTAGGTTCGACATTCCACTTATTGATTGTTTGTGGGGTAGGTAGCTTTTTCCTCACGATTACTCTTAATATCCATGTAGAGATTTAAGTTCCATTTAAAGTGTCGAGAAGAATTTCCAAAATCCTTATCGATCAAAGTCATTTGCTTCATTATGTGCAAAGTGTGTGGGTAATTGCTTTGCATGTAGATAATAAATTTTTCATAACATAGCTATGAGTCCCCCTAAATGTATGCACCATAGGAAACAAATCCTCCTCCTTTGTATATGTCATGATTCACAAATGATCAAAATCATTGCATTTTTATTTATCAAGGAGGTAAGGTCATAGAAAGTATCAAGAAAAGGTTTTATAGAGTATATACATGCAGTCAAGTAAGGGTGTGGAAATATATTCATGCAAGATGATTTTCGGTACGTGGCGGAGGTGAAGGTCCGAAGACCCAACTCTTGCATAGTGAGTGTTTCCAGGTGGGCGTGGTCCACCCTTTCACAACGCACCATTTGAAATACCGAATAATCATGGCATTCAAGCACGTAAGTATATAAAGTATATACAAGTATATGCATGTAAGTGAAAAGATGATGAAGAATTATTCCTATTCATAAATATGCAAAGATATGTGCATTATGAAGCATGAGATTGAGTGTGTTTTCTATGTATACAAAACAGAACTTGTTATTTGCAAAAAGATGCAAGAGTGTGTATGTAAGCCTAATATGAACAGTTACTCATCTAATCTGTAAATTCCTAGTTCTCTTCTTATTTTTATGAATTTGTCTGGGTTTAAAGGTTTAGTAAAGATGTCTGCAAGTTGGTTATCAGTATTTACATGAGTAAGCTCAAAATGACCCTTATTTACATGATCTCACAAAAGTGGTGTCGTATCTCAATATATTTTGTTCTATAATGCAAAATTGGATTTTTTGAAATGTTAATAGTGGTGGTGTTGTCACAAAGAATGGGTGTGTTATTCAAGAAAATATCAAAATCAAGTAACTGATGTTGGATCCATAGCACTTGGGATGCACAACTACCTGCAGCCATGCATTCGGCTTCAACAGTTGACAATGCCACTGTATTTTATTTCCTAGAGGCCCATGAGACCATGCAACCTCCAAGAAACTGACAATACCCGCTCGTGCTTTTACGATCCACTAAACACCTAGCATAATCAGAATCGGTGCAAGCTACCAATTCAAAATTGCAACTACATGGAATCCAAAGACCAAGATTAGGTGTGCCAATCAAATATCTAAAAATCTTTTTGACTGCTAACATGTGTGATGTTCTTGGATCGGACTAAAATCTAGCACACATGTAAACACTAAACATGATATCTGGCCTACTAGCAATCAAATATAGTAAAGATCCAATCATTCCTCTAAAAAGTTTCTGATCGACAGACTTATCTTCTTCATTCTTCTTCAATTTGATGGTTGTTGACATTGGTGTACGTTGTGGCTTTGCATTGTCGAATTTGAATTTCTTGATGAGCTCCATTGTGTATTTCCTTTGATTGATGAATATTCTATCCTTCAATTACTTCACCTGCAAACCCAAGAAAAATGTTAACTCTCCCATCAAACTCATCTCAAACTACCTTTGCATCAATTTAACAAATTCATCATTTAAACAATCAGTTGTGGCTCCAAAAATAATATCATTAACATATACATGTACAAGTAGCATATGTTCATTTCAGCTCTTAATGAAAAGGGTTTGGTCGATGTTACCTCTTTTGAAGCCACTTTCTGAAAGAAATGTACTTAGCCTTTAGTACCATGCACGGGGGGCTTATTTCAGACCATATAATACTTTGTCAAGTTACAAACACATGGTATGGATGCTTCTCATCTTAAAATCCCGATGGCTGCTCAACATAGATGTCTTCCTTCACAACACCATTCTGAAATGCACTTTTAATGTCCATTTGAAAAGGTTTTATATTTCTAGATCATGTAAAGGCAAGTAATATTCTAACAGCTTCTAGCATAGCCACGGGTGCAAATGATTCATCAAAATCAATTCCTAACTCTTGGCTATAGCGTTTGGCTACTAGCCGGGCTTTATTCCTAATCACCACCCCTTGATCACTAAGTTTGTTCCAAAAAAACTCACTTAATACCAATTATCGGGTGATTCTTAGGTCTAGACATAAGAAACCACACCTCATTCCTTTGGAATTGGTGTAATTCCTCCTGCATAGCCAAGATCCAGAAATTGTCATTTAATGCTTCATATACCAATTTGGGCTTAATATGAGAAAGTAATGCTAGATTATCAAATTGTTCAACTTCCCTTATTGAAGCCCTGGTCTTTACTCATTCATCCATATTCCCAATGACATTTTCAAGAGGATGATCCTTGAGTATAGTCCATTGTTTGGGGAGGTCTTAAATTTGAATTTCTTGCTCATTTTCTTCTTGGGCTGAAGCTTCATCATTCTTTTGACTCGACTCCGCTTGGTCCACATCTTATTTTTCCTTGACATTCTTTTCTTCACCATCTTCATGCCCTACATCCAGAAAATGATTATCTTTATCAGACAACATTGAAGTATATTCATCAATGATTACATGAGGGCTTTCTTCTACCACAAGAGTGCGCATGTTATATACACAATATGCTCTAGATGATGATGAGTATCCAAAAAATATACCTCTGTCACTCTTTGCGGCAAACTTCTCCAAGTTTTCCTTAGAATTATTCAAAATGTAACATAGAGAACTAAAAGATCTAAGATATGCAATTTTTGGCTTCTTACCTTTATATTGCTCTATTGGCACCCGCTTATTTTCTCGAATTAATCGAGGATTAAGCATATGGAAATACTCCTTATATAGAGCAAAACGGCATATCACCAAAGTTGCTCTACTAGTCAAGTTGAGCTCGGAAATCGAGACACTTCGTCGGGTCAAGCGGCACAACATAACAACCGGGCATCGGCCCCGAGCAAATGGCACTATGCGAGCCAGTTTGTCGACAACCGGGTCAGTTTCGGGATTAGAGACAACCTTCCGTACCGTACGGCACTCTGTGAAGATTCGGGGTTTACCTCCGGACACCCTGCATACCGTGTCACACCACCGACTCCTTAACAACCGGGTTAACCCGGGACTCAGAACAGCCTGCCGCATCATACGATTCTTCACCAAGGAGCGAGGGTCACCCCGACCACCACACAAACGGCATCATCATGTTGACGCCCCAGTCACCGGGCCCACCCAAGGGTCCTAACCAGCTAGCTGCGACCCGTGGCAACATCAGCAATCGATCGGGCCCACCTCCGATCACTCAGTTTGCGGGTTTGCCTGCATTCAACACGGCTACCCGAGCCGACCGGGGGGCGCCCTGACTACGAGCCACTCCACATGCCCCCAGCAATGAGACCGGGGTCTACCCTCGAGTCGCCTCCATCCAGCCCTCTGAAGTCAAAGGAAGACCCGTCAAGGCCAACCGCAAGCTTCAGGAGCTCACATCACCCGTATACGGCCCACGCACACGCGTGTCGGGAACTTCCCCGAGCACCTGGTGGGCGCGTATGCTCCAGGCACTCTACAGCAAGTCCGAGCCCAACTTGGGACTCCCCAGCAGCCCATCGCGTCATGCACCACCCTTGTGCGCCCTCACACGTGGATTGACCTACGCGGTCAGGTTGCGGGGTTTAGGCCGGGGTGGGGTTTAGGCGGACGAGACCCAGCCCTGGGTCTGGTCCACCTAAACCCCCCTAGGGGGAGGGGTTTAGGTGGACCAGCCTCACCCCCAAGGCTGGTCCGCCAAAACCCCCATTAAACTAAAAAAAAAACTTTTTTAATTAAAAAAGGCGCCCAGCCAGTCCGCTTAAACCCCCTGGGAAAGGGGGTTTAGGTGGACCAGCCTGCCCCCTTAGGCTGGTCCACCTAAACCCCATGCAAAACTAAAAAAAAGATTTTTTAAACAAAAAAAACCCCTCCGTGAGTGGTTTAGGCGGACCAGACCAGCCCCTTGGGCTGGTCCGCCTAAACCCCTCTTGGGGGAGGGGTTTAGGCGGACCAGACTAGCCCCTTGGGCTGGTCTGCCTAAACCCTCCCTCTCCCACTCTATAAAAAAAGTATTTTTTAGGGTTTACCCGGACCAAACCCAACCCTCAACTTGGTCCGGGTAAACCCCTTCCACCCCTTCACCTTCCACTATAAAAGCCCCCCCTAGGGAGCACAATGGAAGGGCATGCAATGAAAATGCAACATGGAATGGAAGGATACAATGCAACACCCTCCGACCTAACTACCGCGCCCTCGGACTCCCGAGGCCTTCAGCAAGGGTCGGGGACGCGAGGAACTAAGTGCGCGTGTGGTTGGCTTGTCGATCAGCTTATACACGCCGAGGGTATGTCATACATACTTCCCTCACACGGCGTCTAACCATCTCACACAAGCCCATGCCCGTCGCACGAAAGGCACTATGACGATGGCGAATACACCCGCATCCCGGGTCCGCCCGTGTGTAACAACCCACGATGGCTATACACATGCCCTGAGGCCGCACCTACTTCCAACACGGAATTGTATGCCCACTGCCCGCTCTTAGCTAGCCGCCGACCGCTCGGACTGATGACTCGAGTTATCCGGACCCTTGCCCGGGAATAATATTCTCGGGGCCGGTCTCGACTCCCCAGCATGACGACATTCGCCTTTCGAGGCCCGGACCCGACCGCTCACCTCGAGCCACATCCAACCTCCTTCAGGCACCAGCCCACGATCGCCCCTGTCACCTAGGCAGTTGGGCATGTCTCGATCTCCTCATGTAGAGCCTCTGTAAAACACGCGGATATCCGCCATATCCTGCATTGACCCGGGGACCGACCCACGTGTCGAAATTGTCCCGCGGCTTGCGCCCATTGTACTTTGGCCTCCTCAGCCCATTTGTAAAGCCCACGTGGCTCAAATATAGCATGAAACTAGTTGAACACACGTACCTATACTCGGGCCTCAGCCTCTTCATGGTGCCCGCCTCCTTTAGTCACAATGGTGTCCCCGGCACCTGACTGCTAGTCACACCGGGCCCCGAGCATGACCATCGAGGTCTCCCGACGCCCGCCTCCTTCAGTCACAATGGTGCCCTCGGCACCCAACTACCAGTCACACAGGGCCCCGAGCATGACCATCGAGGTCTCCCGACGCCCGCCTCCTCCAGTCATAACGGTGCCCCAAGCACCTGACTCCCAGCTACTCCAATCACATCGGGGCCCACGGCACCCGACCACTCAACAACTCCAGTCACAATGGTGCCCCCGGCACCCAACTTCCAGCTACCCCAGTCACAACGGTGCTGCCGGCACCCGACTACCCAGCTACTTCAGTCACAACGGTGCCCCCGGCACCCGACTGCCTGCAACTCCAGTCATAACGGTGCCCCTGGCACACAACTGCCTGCAACTCCAGTCACAATGGTGCCCCCGGCACTCGACTGCCTGCAACTCCAGTCACAACGGTGGCCCCGGCACCCGACTGCTTGCAACTCCAGTCACAACGGTGCCCCCGGCACCCGACTGCCAGCAACTCTAGTCACAACGGTGCCCCCGGCACCCGACTGCTAGCTACTCCAGTCACATCGGGGCTTACGGCACCCGACCACTCAAACCCCCCAGCACAATGGTGCCTAAGGCACCCCTACTGCCCCGACCACGACACTGTCTCATGTCGGGAACACATTGTGACGCCCCTCGGGCGCCATCCTGCTAAGTCACAGGTCCTCTGACGGACACTATGTACAGATACGGAGCTACCCACACAATAATGCAATGACCTGGGGACCGTCATGAATGTCAGAATTGTCCCGTGGATTGCAAGCAATTGTAATCGGGCTCTCATGCCCCCCCACATAAATGCCTTTCATGGCACATGAGTCATGTAATCTAGTCAGGGAGCGGATTCCCCTCCTCGCTGGAACTAGTCTCTCTGCCCCCAGTTATCCGTGTTGTGTTGCTGTTGCCCTATCGCTGTTGCACGGACTAAGCCCTCCTGACGTCACAGCTCCAAGGGTCCTTGACTCTCTCTTCGACAGTAGAAACAAAGGTATTCAGATTCAATCCGATGTAAAATAAACACCGGTTGCTTGCGACCAGTGGGGAAAGACGTCCAGTACATGATTCCCACAATCGCATGTGCATTCACACCCGTGGAACCCCTTTTGTCCACGTGCCACCCGATCTCTCGAGCCATGTGCCGCGTCCTGGCAATGCTTCCCCGATCAATCCTTGGTTCCATAGGTGATCGTCAAGAAATCGACTGGCTCGCCCGCATTCCACCCAGCCATCCCTGTCCCAGTCTCCCAGAATGATGAACCACACGCCATACCTTCCAATGCGTTCCCATCATTCTCTATGCCTTCTCCTCAATACCCGGAATCCCTGTGTGCCCAGTCAACCTATCTCGACCTTCCGTAAAAGGTGAGTGAACACCCCCGCCGCGAGGACAAAACGACAAGTGACTCCCTACGGTCGCAAACATGCTCATATGGAGTTTTCTTAAGAATTGGTCTTACCATGGCTCGATTGATGATGTGGTAGGCCGTGTTAACTGCCTCGACCCAAAAGTACCTTGGTAAGCCATTTTTAGCAAGCATCATTCTCTCCATCTCCACGAGCATCCTATTCTTCGTTCCATGACTCTGTTTTGTTGTAGGGTTCGAGGTGATTACAAATTATGTGTAAACCCCTGTTTCCTGCAAAAATCATCAAAGTCATGGTTATCAAACTCTCTTCCATGGTCACTTCGAATTGCCTTGATATGATACCCCTTTTCATTCTGTAATTTTCTGCAAAGATCTTCGAACTCCTAAAAAGCATCATTCTTATGGGTTAAAAATAACATCCAAGTAAATCTCGAGTAATCATCAACAATGAGTGGGACCAAATAAATCCAAGTGAAGGAGTTCTAGGGGTCTAGTTGTGGGAACAATATCTTTAGGTTTGAAAGATACCCTAGTTTGCTTCCCCATAGCACAAGCATCACAAATTTTATTTACATCAAGATTAAGTTTTCGTAAACCTCTCACCAACTCTTTTCCATACAGATTGGAAAGAACGCTAAAACTAGTATGCCCTAATCATCGATACCATAACCATACATCATCCGACTTATTTTCAATTAAACATAAATTTTCTTTTGATAAACTGTCAAAAGCAACTATGTAAGTGTTGTTGTCTCTAAGCCCAATGAATTTTATTTCATTTGTATGTCTATCTACAATTGTGCAATGTGAAGTTTCAAAAATAACTTTGTGACCTTTGTCACACAATTCACTAATACTAAGCAAGCTATGATTTAAGCCATTTACCAACAAAACATCATCAATGAACTGGTTAGAATCCTTACCTATCTGTCCAATTCCCACGATTTTACCTTTATCATTTCCGCCAAACATGACCAGTCCTCCATCTTTCTCCTTCAGGTCAGAAAAAAAGTCCTTATTTCCTGTCATGTGTCTGGAACATCCACAGTCCAGGTACCACTTGTTCCACTTGGCTCTTAAATAGACATGCACAAGCAACAATAGATCTCAATCTGATTTAGGTACCCAAGCAAGTTTGGGTCCCGAAGTGTTAGTTTTACTTTGAACAAAAAATATTATGTTTTTCTTTTCGTACCATTCATTATCGGCCTTCATTAAATCACACACATACATGGAATGGATGAATATACCACAGTAGAAACAAGTGACATTTGGCCTTAAGAAAGTGATTCTTCCTATGCATGTTTGATTGATTAACAAACGAGTTCATGCATGGATCAGCAGGGTAATAACAACATGAATCAAAGGATTTCTGAAATTGATTTCTCATAAAAAAAATTCTTTATGGGAGAGTATCCCATATCACTCTTCTCATTCCTAGCATTTCCTTTGCTAGTCTCACCCATTTTCTATTTTCCTTTTAGTTCCTTTTCAACAATACTTTTCAATTTCTGTAGCTCATCTTGAATGGTATTGAAGTTGGTTTCAATCTCTTTCTTAGATTTTTTGCACTCCCTCAGTTTTGCTTTGATTTCATCCAACTCCCTTACCAACTATGCATTTTCAGTTTTCAATTTTTCTACATTCTCATAGGCATTTTATTTTTCAACTTCAAGACATCCTGGTTCATCCTCATACAAAGTTATCCTAGAATGAAAGTCTTCCTTTTCACCTTTAAATTTTTTAATTTGCATTTTAAATGCATCTATCACATGGATTTTTGGAGTTTATCAAATCATGGAATTTCTATTTCAAGCTCTTGTTATCAGTCTTAAACTTCTTGTATTTTTGATACAAGTCAACGTATGCTAACTGCCATTGTTCGGTAGTGAGGCTCTTGGAATCAGAACATACCTCAGAACTTTCTTCATCTGCCATCAAACATAAATTCGGGACCAACTCGTCTTGCTCATCGTTCTCGCCTTCGAATTTTGAGTCATCCATGTCCTCGTCGCTCCAAGTCACTTTCATTGCTTTCGGCTTCTTTGCTTTGTTTTTCTTCAGCCTTTTCTGGAGCTCAGGGCATTCACCATCATGTGTCCAACCTTCTTACACTCATATCAAATGATCTCTTCCTTTTTGCTCATCTCCCCTCTCTTGTTGGCATTCTTCTACAAGAATTTCCTTGGAAAGTTGCCTTCTCTTCTTGCTCTTATGAAGTATTTTCTAGCCATCCTTGTGATGAGAGCCATTAGTTCTTCTTCTTCACTATCCATGGTTGATCTTGCATCACTTTCTTCGGATGATCTTGGATATGCTTTCAGCGCAATCGTCTTCTTCTTCTTGTTCTCTCCTCAGTCCTCTTGATGTTTATCTCGTATGTCATTAGTGACCCAATTAACTCATCCACGGTGAGAGTGGTAAGATCCTGGGAGTCCTCAATGATGGTCGCCTTAGTGTGCCATTGAGGTGAGAGGGAACATAGTACTTTTCTTACCAACTCCTGGTTGGTGTAGTTCTTGCCCAACGCCTTCAGTCCATTTGTAATCTCGCTTAGCCTAGCAAACATTTCTGTAATCGTCTCTTCAGGCTTCATTGCGAACAATTCGTAGTCACAAATCAACAAGTTAGCCTTTGTTTCTTTGACCTCCGATGTGCCTTCGTATATCGGTCGAAGCTTTTCCCACATTTCCTGCGTAGATGAACACATAGAAACATGTGAGTATTCGTTAGGGTGTATTGTGCATTGAATAATATTCATGGCCTTGTAGATAGCACAAGACTTCTTAATGTGTTCATCTTCCCATTCATCCTCATCCTTAGGTAATATATAAGGCCCTATGCACACTACTCTCCACACCTAAAATTCATGTGCCCTTAGGAACACAGTCATCCAATTCTTCCAAAATGGGTAATTTGACCAATCAAAGAAAGGTGGTCGGTGTATCGAATGTCCCTTGGGAAGCATTCCCTTGTTGGCCATTTCAGTGGATCTTTTCTTCACAACCGTAAGGTTGTCCTAAATGTTGGGTACAATGGTAGGATCTAGAGTGGGGGTGAATAGATCCTTTCAAGAATAATTCCCAATTAAAAACTCAGCCCACACTAATCTGGTTACTTAATGAAACACAGTTCAGTCATTTACAGAAGTTCATATTGCTGGAACACTAATGTCCCAGACTGGATATGTAGAACCAGAATCAGGCAAACCTTCAAGGAAAGTGATCACAGCTCACAATGCAGAGGGAAGCTTATATAAAGATGAATTAAACACGAGTGCTTGTATCCAAGTGTTTCAAGCAAGAACTGGGTCTACAAGTGTAGTGAGAACCAAGCACGGAGACAGTGCAGTAAAGATAGTATGAGTGGAACTCTGAAATTCATGTGATCCTGTGAATGGGGCTAGAAGAAAGAGATCAAACGCACAAACATAAACCACTGCACAAGGGATTTTTAAGGTGGTTCAGTCTGCAAACCCGCAGACCTACGTCCACCCCTCACCAAACCAGGTGAGGCTTTACCATACGCTGCAAACGCAGCATCACACGGGGACGACGCCCCACACACACACACATGAGGAGCAAGCTCCTCACTGGGATGACCCCCCCCCCCCACACAAACACAAAGAAAGAAAATAAATATGCTGGAAGTGCAGCAAAAAGATGGGGACAACTCCGCAAGACACACACTGCTGTTACACCAGCCAAAACACTTCCAGTCTCTAACAAGAGCACCGGACACACATCAATGATTGCTTTCAGAAACACAAAATGAAAATAGAAGAAGAACCAGATGTAGCTTCAGATATAAATCATGAAGCTGTAAAACCGGGCTGCTCTCATATCAAGGGTCTTCCTCCAGCTCAATCTTCTGCAGGGATGCTCTCTCTCTCAAGGCTTCTCTTCTTCTCTCTTTTCTTTTACAACACTGGACTAGGTCGGCCAGATGCTGGGCTGCTCATACTCCCTTCTTCACTTTCTCATAGGTTTTCTGTTGAAGGCTCAAGGGACGTTGGCTCTCTTCAAAGGCAATAGCAGCACCTCTTCAAGAATGAGCTTGATTTATATAGAGAGCTGGGTAGAAACATTTCCCTCCAGAATCCTACAATGCAATTGGCTAGATTTCAAAAGGCTTCTTTGACTACTGAACTTCTTCCTTGAGGGGTCCATCACAAGAAAGCAAGAGCAGAAATAGTTTTCCTAGACTGTAATTTGATTGGCCAAAGAATGGAATAGGATATTTCTTCTCTTTAGCTCTTCTTAGTTTTGTAATCTGATTGGTCTAGTAGAGGCCTATAAATTTCCCTCCAAGATCCTCCCATTTAAATTGTTGGAAATAAATGATGCTTCTTGGATAATGGGCTCTACCAAATCTATCTCCTCATTAGTTGTGGTAGACAAGGACATATCTCTGTCCTAGGTACCTTCCTTGGACTAAAATCCCATTGGTTATGACCAAAAAGTATTGTACCAGGAAAGCTGACCTCCTAAATCTAGTATCTGCCAAAAAGCTTCTCCCAAAAAGTTGTGTTGAAGCCTCATGATGAAGAGGACAGTCCACTATCCTAGAAGCCTTTTCCACACCTCAAAGGATGTGTTTATGGAGGTTTACATCGAAATTTTTTTTTTCTGGATAAGCTCTGACACGTTGCAGGTTTTGATAAAAAATAGGCCAGAAAAGCTCTAGTGCGTCGATGCAGCAGATCATCGCGTCGACGCAGCTTTCACAAATTCCTGAACTGTTGACGAGCTCGCCACTATGGGGTCGACGCAAGATAGATGGTACGTCGACGCATCTATTATGAATGGCATTTTCAACGCTTTCTGTGAGAGCCCTAAGTCGATGCCCTGAGTTGATGGGGTCGACGCAGCCTACGCTGGCCATCTGTTTGATAATTGCTAGCATGCTGAATATCTATGGAGTCGACGCGACAAGGAGGGTGTGTCGACGCAGCTGTGTTGATACCAGTTTACAATGCTTTCTGGGAGGCCCTTGCGTCGACGCCCTGAAACTATGTGGTCGACACAGCTTGAATGCCATTTGGGTTTTTCCCTTTGTCAACAAGGGAGTCGACGCAACCTTCTTGAACTTGCAGTTCTCTGCTGAATTCTGCTACATTTTGCTTGAGGTTCTCGACATCTCTTAACATCTTCAATTGATCAAGTTGCTGATCCTTGGCATCCTGAGCTCCTTGCATCCTTGGATTATCATATGATTGGCCCTCTTTTAAGCTTATCTTGCTTGAGATGTATCTTGCCCTGCTGGTTGTTGTTTTCCATAGCCCTGCTGAAACTGTTGCTAGCTTCTTCTGCTCGCTTTCAAGGAGCTTGTGCTCAAGTCATGAGGGGATTAAGACTCATTTGGAATGTTATGAAGGTTGATTAACATCCAATAAGAATTCTATCAAGAATAGACTAAGCATGAGTCTTACCATGAAGAGCATTGCAAGTAAGCATCAAAAATATTGTTATGCACATTAAGACATAGTTGAATCATATTCAAAAGAACAATAATGAGTCATAGTTGGACATCATCAAAACAACAGAATCATGCATGTTCCACACATGCACAATATTCTCCCCATTTTTGATGGTGGCAAAGTGTGAGTCATTATTTCAATAAAATGAAGATTATGATAAATTAAGTTAATGGCATGCTACATGTAATTTGCAAACATGCAATTTGGCAAACATAGACTCTCCCCCTTAAACAAGCATCTCCCCTTTTGACAAGGCTCTCTCCCATTGACAATACTAAAATGATGGCTCGTAAATTCTCTCCCCCTTTGTCATCATCAAAACAGGAAGATAGGAAAGAAGACATGGAAGGTTTGAAAGTGAGGGAGGTGATCAGACCAGAGTGAGATAAAGAGTAGGGTGAGCATACTGATACCAAATGACAAAAAGGCAGTAAAGGTGTGAATTCTATTTCAGCAGGAGACCCATATGATGTTGAGAGCAGCAAAGTACAGTAGAGACTACTAGTCAGTGGGCAGAAATAGAATCAGTCCGACATATACAAGAGTGTTCAGAGTAAGACAAGCATAGTAGCCAATCAATAAAATATAACATGCAGACCAAGATGCAGCCATTGAACACACAATTTTCAGGGTTTTCAAATTTTTATGTTTTGCTGTTTTTTAGATTTTTTTTGCTTTTGTGTTTTTTTATGCAATGCAAGAGAGTGCAAGGAAATGATCCACTGGTATGCAAGATGAAAATCGGTAGTAATGCGGTGGATATTAGAATGACCAGTAGACTGAAATAGAAGTGTGGACAAAGCTCACATGTCAGGGGTTTTTCAGATCTGGAGGATCAACATTCTCTCTTTAGAGCACCAACAATCAAGACCATTATGCGCATTAATGGTTCAAAGGTTATAAGCCCAAAATATGAGCATAAGAACCTTGAAAACATGTGCTAGTATATTTAATAGAGCTAAAACAAATTCCTCAAGATTACATACCTTGCTCTCATTCCTTTCCAACTTGTGCACATATTTCATGAGGCAGCCCACTAAAAGAAGTTTAGCCTAGTCTTGAGGATAAATAGTGCAAAGGTGCAGAATTCCTTTTAGGGTCAGCTTTCAGAGTTGCACTCCAACAGATGCCAACAATTAAATGCCAATTTTTAAACACAAATATGATGCCAATTGATAAATACATTTCATTTTTCACCGATTTTGCATTTTGCTCAATGTTTCAAGGACATTCAAGTTTAGTTCATTATTTTGACACAAGGAGACACATTGATTAGATGCCAGACTCCCCAGTTACTCAGAGTTTCACCAACTGTCATGTCTCAATTTGAATAGAGGTGACTTGGCATATCATGACACAGTCCACGTCACATCTTGTGTGAAGGGACATGGTTTCTCAATGAGCCTTAGCCATTGCTCTGCCTTAGGTTTTATCTTTTGGAATTCTTTAAATAGAGTTAACTAGACTTGTACTTCATGACGTAGTTCCCAACACTTCTTGGGTGAAGGGTCTATGTTTTCTCAGTTAGTCCAAGTCATTACTCTGCAAAATCAGTTCCATTCTTTTTAGGCCTTTTCCCTGAAGGTTCATCAGATCATTTGAATGTTTAAAGACAATACCAAGTTCAGAGTTCTTTAACTAAGGTATGGCATTGTACCGAAGTGCATGACTAGCTTGATTAGACATTCCACCATCTCATACTCGACTTGACATGACATGACATGACTTGCATGACCCAGAAAGGGTATTTATATACTTGCTTGAAACGTGATAGCCAATTCCCGACATGACATGATGAATATACTTGCTTGAATTTCTTGACATTTATTGATATAATTTCTTGAAAGACATGCTAGTTCACTCAATTATCTCTTGTTATACTCTCTCTCTTGTCATTTTACGCAAACATGCATAGCTTTATTGCATTCATGTAACATGTAATTTACTTAAAGTAAGCTAGCTCTTGAGATATAATTCATACTGAGCGTTCGCTCATTCAGTGTTTTCCCCTATTTTTCAGGTAAGTCCGATGACGAGACTCAATCGGATGGGGAAGGTCAAGAGTGAAGAGATTAGAGCTACTCCGTCTATCCAAGCATCTACTAGTCTTATCTTTCTATATTTTTGAGTCAATCGTCGTACTTTTCCCTTTATTGAGTCTTAGCACTTTCATTAAGTGGATTGTAATAGAAGTACTTTTTGAGGTTGTGATTGAATAAAGGATTGGGTTATCTTTACTTTTGCGCATTCTGTCTTTGTGTTGAATACACTAACGCTCTGATTGACATGATCGATATAAACTCATCACGCACTCCGGGTTCCTTCACGCACTCCGGGTTCCTTCTATGCTCGGGGCGTGGCAATTTTTATGGTATCAGAGCCTAGGATATTCAATTCCTAGGAATCCCAAGTCCAAGGATAGGTTTAAACCCTTTGACTTGTGAGATTGGGTAGAACCAAGGGTTAAGTTAACTTAGAATCAAAACCTTTGAACATAATCACATATTAATATAGTTATTGTAATTGTAGGACAATGGCTGCCCAACGTGCCCAGTGGCGCAACATGCAACGCACTCTGCAAGGCATGACCCAGGCACTTCAACTGGTTGCACAAGGAGGTGCACATCGTGGAGCAGGAAATCTCTACCAAAGCTTCAAGAACATGAACCCTTCTAAGTTCATGGGATCCACTGATCCGGATGACGCCGAGCACTGGATCTGGGAGACCGAACGTATCTTTCGGGTTATGCAATGCACGGACCAAGAGGATGTCTTGTTAGCAACGTTTCAATTGGAAAGGGACGCCCGCTGTTGGTGGGAGTCGGTAGAAGCCACATTAGATCAAGGACATGTTACTTGGGAGGAGTTTGTTGAACATTTCAACAATAAATATTTTTCAGACCGAGTCTAGGAGAAGAAGGCCACCGAGTTCGCCGCACTTAAACAACGATCTTTGTCGGTGGCTGAGTATGAGGCACAATTTTCTAGGTTGTCTCGTTATGCTAAACATCTAATTAGTACCGAGAAGATGAAAGCTAGGAGATTCCTAAATGGGCTCAGACCCCAATATATCACACAGCTGGCGCCGATGGACATACAGGTCTATTTGGAGATGGTACACCGAGCTCAGTTACTAGAAGATGCCACAGAGCTATCTGATAGGATCCGTGGGAATGATAAGAAGGAACAAGTCACTAGTTCGGATTCCTTCAAACCCAATTTCAAGAAGAGGCTGAGTAATGGAGGTACTCCCTCCCAAGAGCAAAAGTTCAAGAAGACCAAACCTTTCTCCATCACCACTACACCTACTAAGGTGGTATGTAAGCATTGTGATAAGGTCGGGCACAAGGCCGATGAATGTTGGAGGAAACTTGGAGCGTGTCTCCGTTGTGGGAGCCGTGATCATCGGATTCCCGACTGTCCCCTACTCAATGATCAAGCCGGTGACGGAAAGTGCCCGGTGACAAAGAATGCACGTCTCCAAGCTATTAAGGAGACAGAACAAGATGAAGGCGGACTAGTGGAAGGTACATTGAAAGTTTGTTCCAAGTCTGCATATGTCTTATTTGATACTGGTGCCTCGCATTCTTTTATTTCTAAGAAGTTTGCTAATCCATTACCCATGGAACCGGAATGGATGAAATTAGTTCTTTCAACTCCTCTCGGAAGCGAAGTTGACCTTACTCACCATTATCAAAACTGTGAAGTCTTGGTAAAGGGAAGAAATCTTCCTATCGACCTCATATGTTTAGACCTAAAAAAATATGATGTCATATTGGGAGTGGATTAGTTATCCAAGTATCAAGCAACTGTGGATTGCCGTAATAGCAAAGTTACTTTCAAAGACTTTCCGGAACTGGTCTATACTAGCCCTAAGAGTCGGAGCAAGTCGTCTCTTATTTCAGCTCTCCGAGCTAGCAAGCTAATAAGGAAAGGATGTGTATCCTTCCTTGCGTTTGTAACTATTAAGGAGACTAAGGAGATTCAGATAGAAGACATCCCTGTTGTGCAAGAATTTTTGGACGTGTTTCTGGAAGATTTACTTGGATTACCTCCACAAAGAGAAGTGGCCTTCACCATCGACTTGGTCCCTGGTGCTGGTCCAGTTTCTAAGGCACCATATAGGATGTCCCCTGTCGAACTCAAGGAGTTAAAAGAACAATTGATGGAGCTTCTTAAGAAAGGATTTATTAGGCCGAGTACTTCCCCATGGGGAGCACATGTACTATTTGTAAAGAAGAAGGATGGATCCATGAGGTTATGCATCGACTATCGACAGTTGAATCATCTCACTATTAAGAATAAGTATCCACTGCCGAGAATCGATGAACTATTTGATCAAATATCTGGATCCAAGTACTTCTCGAAGATTGATCTCAGATCGGATATCACCAACTGAGGATCAAAGACGAGGACATTCATAAGACTGCGTTCAGGAGCAGGTATGGGCACTACGAATTTGTTGTTATGCCTTTTGGACTAACCAATGCCCCTACAGCCTTTATGCAGTTGATGAATAGTATCTTCAAGCCTCATCTAGATCAATTCATTGTGGTTTTCATTGATGATATACTGATCTATTCAAAGACCAAGGAAGAGCATGAGGATCATTTGAAGATTGCATTACAGATATTGAGGATTAATCAGTTATATGCAAAGCTCAGTAAATGTGAATTCTGGTTAGAAGAAGTATCTTTCTTGGGTCATGTTATATCGAAGGACGGTTTATCCGTAGATCCATCAAAGGTTGAAGCTGTACGGAATTGGGAAAGACCGACCAATGCTAGCGAGATCTGTAGTTTCTTGGGTCTTGCGGGCTATTACCGGTGATTCATCAAGGATTTCTCCAAGATCACCGTACCACTCACTAGGCTAACTCGCAAGGAGATCCGTTATGAATGGAGTGAGGAATATGAAAGAAGCTTCTAAGCTCTCAAGAATCACCTAACTACAGCCCCAGTCTTAGCTTTACCAGTTGAAGGAGAAAAGTTTGAGGTATACACCGATGCATCTGACATTGGCCTTGGATGTGTTTTAATGCAACAAGGAAGAGTTATAGCTTATTCTTCTCGCCAATTGAAGAAGCACGAGGAGAACTACCCAGTCCATGACTTAGAATTGGATGCAGTAGTGTTTGCGCTGAAGATACGGAGACATTACCTATATGGAGTGCAGTTTACTGTATACTCTGACCATAAAAGTCTTAAGTATCTTTCTCTCAAAAGGAATTGAATATGAGGCAAAGACGTTGGCTAGAATATCTCAAGGACTTTGACTTCACAATACAATATCATCCTAGAAAGGATAATCTTGTAGCTGATGCCCTCAGTCGAAAGCCGAGAGCACTATCAGCCAATTGTATGATTCAGGAGTGGAAGTTGCTAGAACAATTATCTACACTTAATATAAGCATAGACAAGGACAGTAGGTGTGTCACATTATCCCATATGAGCATATAGCCAGACTTGCTATCCGAAATACAAGGACTTCAAGATAGTGACCCCGTACTAGTGGAAATCAAAGGCAAGATTGGAGAGCAATCAGAATTCAAGATAGCTTCGGATGAAAGATTGTTGTTCAGAGATAGAACTTGTATACCAGATTGTCCAGAGCTAAAGAAGAAAATCTTAGATGAAGCTCACAGATCAAGGTACACGATTCATCCAGGGTCTACCAAAATGTACCAAGATTTCAAAAGGACCTTCTGGTGGCCCAATATGAAAAGAGAAGTAGCAGACTTTGTGTCTCCTTGTCTCACGTGCCAACAAGTCAAGGCAGAACACCAAAAGCCTGCTGGTAAGCTACATCCTCTTGATATTCCCAAGTGGAAATGGGAGGCTATCGGTATGGACTTTATTATGGGTCTGTCTAAATCTAAAGGAGGACATGATGGAATATGGGTTATCATAGACCGATTAACCAAGTCGGCACACTTCTTTCCAATCAAGAGTCGATGGTCAGTTGATGTCCTTGCTGCATTATACATTAAGGAGATAGTCAGGTTACATGGAGTACCTGTCTCAATCGTGTCTGACAGAGACCCTCGTTTTACTTCTCACTTTTGGAAGGGTCTACAACATTCGCTGGGGACGAGACTTAACTTTAGTACAGCTTTTCATCATCAAACGGATGGTCAGACCGAGAGAACCAATCAGGTAGTTGAAGATATGCTCAGAGCTTGCATCATTGATTTTGGTGGAAGCTGGCATGATCACTTGCCTTTGGTTGAATTTGCATACAATAACAGCTACCAGACAAGTATACAAATGGCACCTTTCGAAGCTTTACACGGAAGGAGTTGCCGATCGCCTTTGTGCTGGGATGAAGTTGGCGAGAAACAACTATTAGGTCCAGACATGGTAAGGGATACCACTGAAAAGATTCAGTTGATTAGAGAAAGACTTCAAGTTGCTCAGTCTAGACAGAAGGCTTATGCTGACACAAGAAGAAGAGATCTTGAATTCTAAGTCGGAGATCACGTATTTCTCAAGATATCACCTGGACGTGGAATAAGGAGATTTGGTGTTAAGGGCAAGCTTACACCAAGGTTTATCAGACCTTTTGAGATACTAGAAAGAGTTGGCGAGGTTGCTTACCGCGTCACTTTACCTCCTCAATTGTCTGAAGTTCATAATGTATTCCACGTATCCATGTTGAAGAAGTATGTGCACGATCCGTCACATATCATCGATCATGGAGACCTGGTGATTCAAAGGGATCTCACTTATGAACAAAAGCCCATGAAGATCCTCGATCGCGAAGTACGAACATTAAGGAACAAAGTTATTCCCATGGTCGAGGTGCAATGGAGTAAATGCTCAGAACACGAAGCCACATGGGAGACCGAGGAGTCTATGATGAAACGATTCCCAGAATTATTCTAAAAAGGTATGTACTCTACACTCTCCACGTCTATATACGATTGACTTTGGGGACCAAATTCTTTTAAGTGGGGGAGGGTGTAGCAGCCCTTGTAAATTAAAGGACTAGAAAGTCTAAATAAATTAAAAATAATAGTTAAACAAGGCCTAGACCTTGTACATGACCATCTTTCATCCTAAAAAGTCTCACAAAAGAACTCATGGACACTACACGGTATTATAATAAATTTAAGAATGACTGTTATATGTAGGTAAGCATTTAATGCAGAACATAAATTTAATTGAATTAAGAATCATTAAATCTTGAAGAAAATGTCAATTTATATTTTATTACTAATTTAGAAAATTTAATATTCCACATTTATTACATTATAATCTTATTAGAAGGGAGAAGGATATATTTATAAGATTTAATTACATTAAAGATATGTAAAAGATAAAAGAATGAGCATATATGTAATTTCGGTTCTTTCAAGGGCATTAAGAAAAGGCCAAAAATTCAATTGACACCTCTTGGTACAGGCGTATCCAACGTGAAAGACGACTTAATGCAAGTCGTTATTTACAATTAGCAAAAGTTAAATAAAATATATAGTTAAAAGTATTATAAAATAATAGGGATATTTATACAATATTGATCTTTAGGAGGTTAAGGAGAAATGGCCAAAATCAAATGATGCCATCACTATAGGCGTTGATTTCATATGAAACGACTTAATGAAAGTCGTTATTTTATTCTAAAATGAATAGTGCCCATTTTTGAATTAAAGAATTTTGGGAAACTAATTATATGAAAAAATAGAGAAAAATGGAAAACTCATACTCCTAAAATTTCCCACCTAGATCACATCAAGAAAAAAAAGATAAAAATCTAGAAGGATCGTTACACCTTAAATTAACAAAGAGGGAAAGGTAAATGACGCCTCCGAGCAAGTCGTCATTTAATTTTGATGACTGTGTATACAAGCGTCATTTATTGAAATAACGCCCCAACCTGAGACGTCATTTCCAAAAGGAACAGTCGGTGTTTGGTTCGAACATGGATGTTATCTGGGTAAGTTTGGATTAAGGAAAGGGATCCATATGTGGATATCTGTGATTTTAGTCCTAATCGAACTCTTAGAACCTATTAGGATTCCTTTCCCTATAAATACCAACCCCTCCATCGAACCAAGACGTCTTTCTGTTGCAGTTTCCCTAGTGCTGCTACTGCGTTGCTCTTCATCCTGCCGTGGTGTACGAGAAGAACATAGGAGTTCTTCATCTTCTTCTTCCTCTTCCTCTTGCTGCCAATACTGTGAAAGGAGGAAGCCCTCTTCTGCTTCTTTGACATTTCTTCACGTATTGCCGTGGAGAAGCATAAAGCTTCTTCTTCTGAAGGTTTGGAGTATCCATGGGAAGCCTCTGCTTCTCTATTTCTTTGGACAAAAGGGGCTGTTGCGTTATTGCTCATGCCATCTTCTTCCTACCGGGAACGTAGAAGAATCCTCTTCTTTTTTCTTGTTCCTACTGCACTGCTGAAGCTATCATCACCCTCATCATCTTGCTGCTTTCTTCTTCCGAAGGGTGTTGCTATTGCGTTGGCTAAAGAGTTGCTGCTCTTGTTTCCAGTAACTCTGATAGAAATAGAGTATCGTTCTTCACCGTTCGTCACTCAAATCATCGATAAAGGTAGGTTATCTCAAGTGTTAAGCAAAATTTTATGGATATTAGGCCAATTGCATGCATGTAGGTTGTTAATGCTACGACTGACTGCCATATGAGTTTTAATGATTTCATTATTTTACTGAAAATGAGGCCCTAGATCAAGGCGTTGTTTTTATTTAACGCCCGTCAAAACAGGCGTCAATTGTCTAGTTAATTAATAATGATGAATGTTCAAAATTTAATAACTATGAACCCTGACGTGTTAACTAATGCATGATCATGTTAGTGAATTCCTGCTATTTTTCTCTATCTACCCATGTCTCTAGTTTCTTGATTGGAAATACCCCAAAAGCCATGTCTGTGATTGTACCTGATCATATGACAAGTAAATAACGACCATGTCTAGGTCATCAATTGAACAAACGCCCCTGTACGCAGGTGTCAATTAGAGATAAATCAAGAATTCCTAAAAATGTTTATAATTTCCTAGATATTGAAATAATGACATGCATCCTACCATCTTTTAGATATATGACGCCCCTGACTAGGGCGCTGTTTACGAAATTGAAGCCTTAATGTAAGACGTCATTTAAATAATATCTGAAATTTTAGAATGTTTATAAATTTTAATATTTACAAGACCTGAATATAACGACTGCGTGAACAGTCGTCATTTACTGAACTGACGACCCTGACAAGGGCGCCCATTCATAAAATGAAGACTTAAGCCCAGACGCCAATTGACTGATTTCCTGATTTCGTGGCTTTTGTAACCCTTTTACAGTGGGTTAGTTATTAGGCACTATATTCCGTTTCGTGAATATAGTCCCATGTTTCACGTTGTTTTATCGATTACCCACTATTTCTCGGTGATAGACGAACTCTCCATAGGACATTCTGTTCCTTTGGACCAGTGACTTTATCATAGAGACCTCTGTAAGACTCCGCTAGCCTTAGATTCTCTCAAGGCAGCCGAGCTGGTTGTACCATTAAAACCCATGACACTACTTAATTACCATGTCACTCTATAGAAACATGGTAAACCGGCCCTCGTGACGTGCCATGTGGATGTCATGAGAATATTCTTGAAATAATGGAATGGGGAAAACCATACCATTATTACTCCTTCAGAATTAAGTGTTGTACTTGTGGACACTAATTCTATTTCGTGTACAAGGACGAGCAACCATGTTTATATGGGTGCTTATCCTTATTATCATGGCACCCAATTAGGGAGCCGATTCCACCTAGTTTTATTGTTAATCGTGATTGTACCGTTATTGTTATCTTTATACATCATGTTCAGTTCTTGAAATTCTATTCCACAAGATCTACCTTAATGTCCCTACAAGCTTATTCCATTGAAACTCTATATTGGCTATAACTATAGTGTATGTCAAAAAATACACGATCAATGCCTACGCATATAAGGGCCCGATCTGGTCTTGGGAGGAGCACCCGAAAGTACTAGTGCCCATGGGAGTTGTAATGATCACGAAATGACATTGTACCGAAGTGCATGACTAGCTTGATTAGACATTCCACCATCTCATACTCAACTTGACATGACATGACTTGCGTGACCCAGAAAGGGTATTTATATACTTGCTTGAAACGTGATAGCCAATTCCCGACATGACATGATGAATATACTTGCTTGAATTTCTTGACATTTATTGATATAATTTCTTGAAAGACATGCTAGTTCACTCAATTATATCTTGTTATACTCTCTCTCTTGTCATTTTACGCAAACATGCATATCTTTATTGCATTCATGTAACATGTAATTTACTTAAAGCAAGCTAGCTCTTGAGATATAATTCCTACTAAGCGTTCGCTCATTCAGTGTTTTCCCCTATTTTTTTGGTAAGTCCGATGACGAGACTCAATCGGATGGGGAAGGTCAAGAGTGAAGAGATTAGAGCTACTCCGTCTATCCAAGCGTCTACTAGTCTTATCTTTCTATATTTTTGAGTCAATCGTTGTACTTTTCCCTTTATTGAGTCTTGGCACTTTCATTAAGTGGATTATAATAGAAGTACTTTTTGAGGTTGTGATTGAAAAAAGGACTGGGTTATCTTTACTTTTGCGCACTCTGTCTTTGTGTTGAATACACTAACGCTCTGATTGACATGATTGATATAAACTCGTCACGCACTCCGGGTTCCTTCCGCGCTCAGGGCGTGACATATTTCTTCTCTTGAGCTCTTCTTAGTTCTGTAATCTGATTGGTCCAGTAGAGGCCTATAAATTTCCCTCCAAGATCCTCCCATTTGAATTGTTGGAAATAAATGATGCTTCTTGGATAATGGGCTCTACCAAATCTGTCTCCTCATTGGTTGTGGTAGACAAGGACATATCTCTGTCCTAGGTACCTTCCTTGGACTAAAATCCCATTGGTTATGACCAAAAAGTATTGTACCAGGAAAGCTGACCTTTCCTAAATCTAGTATCTGCCAAAAAGCTTCTCCCCAAAAGTTGTGCTGAAGCCTCATGATGAAGAGGACAGTCCACTGTCCTAGAAGCCTTTTCCACACCTCAAAGGATGTGTTTATGGAGGTTTACATCAGGAATTTTTTTTTTCTGGACGTTGCAGGTTTTGATAGAAAATAGGCTAGAAAAGCTCTAGTCCGTCGATGCAGCAGATCATCGTGTTGATGCAGCTTTCACAGATTCTTGAACTATTGGCAAGCTCGCCTCTATGGGGTCGACGCAAGATAGATGGTGCGTCGATGCATCTATTATGAATGGCGTTTTCAACGCTTTCCGTGAGAGCCCTAAGTCGATGCCCTGAGTTGATGGTGTCGACGCAGCCTACGCTGGCCATCTGTCTGACAATTGCTAGCATGCTGAACATCTATGGAGTCGACGCGATAAGGAGGGTGTGTCGACGCAGCTGTGTTGATACCAGTTTACAATGCTTTCTGGGAGGCCCTGGCGTCGACGCCCTGAAACTATGTGGTCGACACAGCTTGAATGCCATTTGGGTTTTTCCCTTTGTCAACAAGGGAGTCGACGCAGCCTTGACATGAGGTCGACGCAACCTTCTTGAACTTGCAGTTCTCTGCTGAATTCTGCTACACTTTGCTTGAGGTTCTCGACATCTCTTAACATCTTCAATTGATCAAGTTGTTGATCCTTGGCATCCTGAGCTCCTTGCATCCTTGGATTATCATATGATTGGCCCTCTTTTAAGCTTATCTTGCTTGAGATGTATCTTGCCCTGCTGGTTGTTGTTTTCCATAGCCCTGCTGAAACTGTTGCTAGCTTCTTCTGCTCGCTTTCAAGGAGCTTGTGCTCAAGTCATGAGGGGATTAAGACTCATTTGGAATGTTATGAAGGTTGATTAACATCCAATAAGAATTCTATCAAGAATAGACTAAGCATGAGTCTTACCATGAAGAGCATTGCAAGTAAGCATCACAAACATTGTTATGCACATTAAGACATAGTTGAATCATATTCAAGAGAACAATAATGAGTCATAGTTGGGCATCATCAAAACAACAGAATCATGCATGTTCCACACATGCACAATATTCCCCCCATTTTTGATGGTGGTAAAGTGTGAGTTATTATTTCAATAAAATGAAGATTATGATCAACTAAGTTAATGGCATGCTACATGTAATTTGCAAACATGCAATTTGGCAAACATAGACTCTCCCCCTTAAACAAGCATCTCCCCTTTTGACAAGGCTCTCTCCCCTTGACAATACTAAAATGATGGCTCATAAATTCTCTCCCCCTTTGTCATCATCAAAACAGGAAGACAGGAAAGAAGACATGGAAGGTTTGAAAGTGAGGGAGGTGATCAGACCAGAGTGAGATAAAGAGTAGGGTAAGCATACTAATACCAAATGACAAAAAGGCAGCAAAGGTGTGAATTCTATTTCAGCAGGAGACCCAGATGATGTTGAGAGCAGCAAAGTACAATAGAGACTACTAGTCAGTGGGCAGAAATAGAATCAGTCCGACATATACAAGAGTGTTCAGAGTAAGACGAGCATAGTAGCCAATCAATAAAATATAACATGCAGACCAAGATGCAACCATTGAACACACAATTTTCAGGTTTTTCAAATTTTTATGTTTTGCTATTTTTTAGATTTTTTTTGCTTTTGAATTTTTTTATGCAATGCAAGAAAGTGCAAGGAAATGATCCACTGGTATGCAAGATGAAAATGGGCAGAAATGCGGTGGATATTAGAATGACCAGTAGACTGAAACAGAAGTGTGGACAAAGCTCACATGTCAGGGGTTTTTCAGATCTGAAGGATCAACATTCTCCTTTTAGAGCACCAACAATCAAGACCATTATGTGCATTAATGGTTCATAGGTTATAAGCCCAAAATATGAGCATAAGAACCTTGAAAACATGTGCTAGTATATTTAATAGAGCTAAAACAAATTCCTCAAGATTACATACCTTGCTCTCATTCTTTCCAACTTGTGCACATATTTCATGAGGCAGCCCACTAAAAGAAGTTTAGCCTAGTCTTGAAGATAAACAGTGTAAAGGTGCAGAATTCCTTTTAGGGTCAGCCTTCAGAGTTGCCTTTCAACAGATGCCAACAATTAAATACCAATTTTTAAACACAAATATGATGCCAATTGATAAATGCATTTCATTTTTCACCGATTTTGCATTTTGCTCAATGTTTCAAGGACATTCAAGTTTAGTTCATTATTTTGGCACAAGGAGAAACATTGATTAGATGCCAGACTCCCCGGTTACTCAGAGTTTCACCAACTGTCATGTCTCAATTTGAACAGAGGTGGCTTGTCATATCATGACACAATCCACGTCACTTCTTGTGTGAAGGGACATGGTTTCTCAATGAGCCTTAGCCATTGCTCTGCCTTAGGTTTTATCTTTTGGAATTCTTTAAATAGAGTTAACTAGACTTGTACTTCATGACGTAGTTCCCAACACTTCTTGGGTGAAGGGTCTATGTTTTCTCAGTTAGTCCAAGTCATTGCTCTGCAAAATCAGTTCCATTCTTTTTAGGCCTTTTCCCTGAAGGTTCATCAGATCATTTGAATGTTTAAAGACAATACCAAGTTCAGAGTTCTTTAACTAAGGTGACCTCAATACTTTCAATATTCAGATTTCAGGAAGAGGTAAGGTCACAATTCAATGGAATCTATTTTAATTCTACACCATACACTGAAATGTTCATTTTCAAGACCCTTAAACCCAGATTTAGAGTTTATATACTTTAAACCATCAGCTTATTTGGGATTGGTCTGAAATATAAACAATGAGCTCTAAGTGGAGAATATTGAGTGTAAACTCTCCCTGAGTGTATGGGCCCAGTCATCCTTGACAGTAATGCTCCCCCTCGAAATCTGAATTTTTCAAAGAGTGAATTCAAGAAGATGGGAGACTATGTGCAAGCACACAAAGGGCTGATTGTACATGGATTTTTGACAGTGAAACTCCCCCTCAAGATATGCCTTACAAAGTTGTTGCCAGGGAACAAGGGTAGGTGATGCTCATCGGACAATAGTGATCAATGTTCAACCTGAAGATGAGAATTGCAGGAAGTGAACAAGAGCATCAAGCGAGCTGGTGCATCGACGCAGGCACGTCAGGGGGTCGACGCAGAATGCCCAGACAGAAGGCATGTTTCAGGAAGAATCAACTATGGCGTCGACTCATCAAAGTCTGTGGGTCGACGCAGTAGACATACATCATTCTGAACAACTAGAAGGAGCAGGTCTTTCACCAAAAACATTTTTTTTATTTTGATTAAACATTAAACATGGAAGATCATTCATTTTGGAAATCATAACATTCGAGATCATGATTATTCATCAAGAAGATGCATTTAGACATGCTTTTCCATTTGGCTTGAGGCTCAACCTTTTCCTTAAAAGATTTTATTGCACATGAGGCACTCAAAGGAGATATGCAGACAAAAGTATATAGAGAAAATGATATGTACTCCTTCCACATGATGCAAGAATTGGTTTATACAAGGAATGTAATTTTACAAAGATGCAGATCAATCTGTTTGTGCTGACTCCCCCTCAACATGTGCATGGGCTTCAGAATGCATTCACATATTGGGTCCCTTTAGCATGAGATGCTTGAAAGTGCATGAGACCACAAGATGATACTCAATATCTATAGCACATGCAGATCCAAGATGTTTACAATGCATTTTAAACTGAAGAGCAAACTCGCAGACTCCCCCTTAGTCCAATGCTCACGAAAGTTAGGACAATCAATCAACAGGTTATATGTCCACATGAATGATGAGTTAGATTTTATGCAGCCATGACAGACATCATCAAAAGCAATGGTTAATAATGATAAGCAGAAAGTATATGTGGTTGCCAATGTTTGGGAGTAGCAATAAGCTAAACCACAAGCTTGAAGGTCAGTAACATCAACTCAACATCATCATATCATCCCTATCATCATAATAGATTTCTCATAAATTAAACATCTAAATTTTCTGATTTCTGGTACATGGGGGAGATATTGATCCGAAGACCTAACTCACGCATAGTGAGAGTTCCGGACAGACGAAATCTGCCTTTCTACACATCACTGTTTGATATACCATAATTTTAAAGTAAATGTTAATCATATGTTCCAATTCAGACATTCATCTTTAACCATGGGGGGTTTTTAGCAGTTCAGGGAAACGGTTTCGTGCTTGCAAGATTTATTGGAAGCTAGAAAAAACTATACTGCAATATCCCTAAAATGAAACCTAACATGTATAAATACAAAAAATTAAAGGACTTCATTTACAGACATGTGCCTTGAGCAACTATTTTCTGGCTTATCCTTTGTTCAGCTCCAAGGCACTCCTGCATCCAAAATACACATTTCGAATTTTTAGGTACCCAAGCTTTCTTGGTTCCTCGATGGTTAAATCTATGTCTAGCACACAAATTTCTTTTCCTTTCTGCACTCAATTCATCACTTCTCATCCAAGGACAATCATCAAACACATGTCCATATTCACCACAATAAAAATAGCACACAAATGATTTGTCACTCTTCCTATGGCATGTGCATTAAACTTTTGGGGGTGAACAGGGAATTTGGTATTCTTGGCATGAGAGTGAGTCCTTTCTTTCAATTGCGAACAATCCTTGACTGTATGGCCTGCTTTTCCACAGTGAAAATAGCAAGGAGGAAAATTTCTTCTGGCGGCTTTAGAATGCGTCGACCTTCCCTGGGCAATGTGTCGACGCAATGGGTCATCCTGGTCTTTTGAACATGAGTGTGTTGAGCACACTTCCTCCCAGTGTTGATTGTCCCTTGCCTTTGCCATTGTTCATTCTGTTCTTGCATGCTTTAAAATTATCATTCTTGAAGATAAAGCAATCATGCACAATATGACCATACATACCACAATAGAAACAATGAACATTCATTTTTTGGAAGGCATGGTGTTCAGCATTGCCTTTCTTAGCATGCATATCAACACAAACAAACTTGTTTTTCTGTTTTTGCTTTTGTATTTTCTTTTTCTAATTTTTGTTTTGTTTCTGAATTTTCTGAGCTGTAGGTGATTTTGGGGGTGATTTGGAAGAATAGGCAACACCCGAGTTCGATACAAAAGATGTATACAATTTATTTTTAAAGACTTTTTATTCACTGGCATGTATCCAAGTCCTTCTCTCCGAAAGTTCAGTTTTATCCCTAATAATATGTCTAGATTTTCTTGGCCCTAAACAAATTTTGACAGTGAATTATTCAGATCTTGGATTTCATTTTCCAGTGAAGTGATGTGTTGTTCAGTGTTAGCCAAATCCACCTTACAAGTAGCAAGCTGTTCATTCAACATCTCATTCACATTCTTGCAGAACTCAAATTCTTGTTCAAGAGAATTCAACTTTTCTGAGTCATCAACACTCACATCCTTACCCTTTTCATAAGCAAGTAGCTTAGCACATAACATTGTTTTACTTTTTCAAATTTCATTTTCTTTTGTAAGGGCCTTGTTTTCAGTCAAGTCTTGATTATTTGAAATAGACTTAGGTTCATCTTGAAGTTGTCTTACAATTTCTTCCAATTTAGTGATTTCAGCTTTCAAGATTCCATTTTCGTCTCTTAAACATGCAATGTGTTCTTTATGTATATCTATGTCAATCATGAGAGTTTCATTCAGCTCCTCTAAGGTAGAACATTTTCTACAGGGAGAACTATCAGCAGAGATGGTTTCAAACTTCTTTTTCAATTTTTTATTTTCAGATTTTAACTACTTGTATTGCTTGGCCAACTCACCATAAGCATCCATTATTTCTTCAAAGGTGAAGTCCTCGGAGCCAGAGCTTACCTGAGATGAAGATGGGTCACTTGGCTGGTTGGTGCTGTTGGCCATGAGGGATTCATGTCCTTCACTTTCTTCATGATGGATGCTAACCAATCAATCCATAATTTGCTTTGTTATGCTGCAGCTGGAAACAAAAGAGATATTAGTACTGTCCACTATAGCTTTCATCAAGTTCGAAGCAGCAAGATTATCTACACTTTTGGTCCTATGTTCAACAGACCATTCAGAAATGTCTGATGGTAGCCTATGAGGACCGTTAGATATGAGGCTCCACAATCTTGGATCAATGGAACTAAAAAAAGCACACATTTCTCCAAGCCAAACATTGAAATAATAACCATAAAAAATTGGCGGAGAAAACATAGAAACTCGTTCAGCGAAAGAGTTCATGATGGTAATCTCTCCGATATCTTCTCCGTATATCGTTGGATCTATATTCGGCAGAGACCCGCTCTGATAGCAAATGTTGGGTACGATAGTAGGATCAAGAGGGGGGAGAATATATCCTTTCAAGAATAATGCACATTTAAAAATTCAGCCCACACTAATCAGGTTACATAATGAAACACAGTTCGGTCATTTACAGAAGTGCAGATTGCTGGAACACTAATGTCCCAGACAGGATATGTTGAACCAAAATTAGGCAAACCTTCAAGCAAAGTGATCACATTTCACAGTGCAGAAGGAAGCTCATATCAAGATGAATTTAACACGGGTGCTTGTATGCAAGTGTATCAAGCAAGAACTGGGTCTGCAAGTGCAGTGAGAACCAAGCACGGAGACAGTGCAGTAAAGACAATATGAGTGCAACTCTGAAATTCTTGTGATCCTGTGAATGGAGGTAGAAGGAAGAGATCAAATGCACAAACATAAACCACTGCACAAGGGATTTTTAAGGTGGTTCAGTCTGCAAACCCGCAGACCTACGTCCACTCCTCACCAAACCCGGTGAGGCTTTACCACCCACTACAAACGCTCCACCACACGGGGATGACGCCCCCCACACACACACATGAGGGGCAAGCTCCTCACGGGGATGAACCCCCCCCCCCCACACACACACACACAAAAAGAAAGAAAACAAATACGCTGCTAGTGCAGCAAAAATATGGGGACAACTCCCCAAGACACACACGGCTGTTACACCAGCCAAAACACTTCCAGTCTCTAACAAAAGCACTGGACACACATCAACGATTGCTTTCAGAAACATAAAACGAAAATAGAAGAAGAACCAGATGTAGCTTCAGATATAAATCATGAAGCTATAAAATTGGGCTACTCTCATATCAAGGGTCTTCCTTTAGCTCAATCTTCTACAGGGCTGCTCTCTCTCTCTCAAGGCTTCTCTTCTTCTCTCTTTTCTTTTACAGCACTGGAATGGGTCGGGCAGATGTTGGGCTGCTCATACTCCCTTCATATCTTTCTCACAAGTTTTCTGTTGAAGGCTCAAGGGACGTTGGCTCTCTTCAAAGGCAGCAACAACTCCTCTTCAAGAATGAACTTGATTTATATAGAGAGCTGGGTGAAACATTTCCCTCCAGAATCCTGCAATGCAATTGGCTAGATTTTAAAAGGCTTCTTTGACTACTAACCTTCTTCCTTAACTAGTCCATCACATGAAAAGAAAGAGCAGAAATAGTTTTCCCAGACTGCAATTTGATTGGCCAAAGAAAGGAATATGATATTTCTTCTCTTCAGCTCTTCTTCATTTTGTAATCTGGTTGGTCCAACAGTGGCGTATAAATTTCCCTCCAAGATCCTCCCATTTGAATTCTTGGAAAGAAATGATGCTTCTTGGATAAAGGGCTCTATCAAATCTGTCTCCTCATTGGTTGTGGAAGACAAGAACATATCTCTATCCTAGTTACCTTCCTTGGACTAAAATCCCATTGGTTATGACCAAAAAGTATAGTACCAGGAAATCCGACCTTTCCTAAATCTGGTATCTACCAAAAAGCTTCTCCCAAAAAGTTGTGTTGAAGCCTCATGATGAAGAGGATAGTCCACTGTCCTAGGAGCCTTTTCCAGACCTCAAAGGATGTGTTTATAGAGTTTTACGTCATATTTTTTATTCTCTAGATAAGCTCTGACACGTTGCAGGTTTTGACAAAAAATAGGCTGGAAAAGCTCTAGTGCGTCGACGCAGCACATCATCGCGTCAACGTAGCTTTCATAGTTTCTTGAACTGTTGGCGAGCTGGCCTCCATGGGGTCGACGCAGGATGAATGGTGTGCCGATGCATCTATTGTGAATGGCATTTTCAACGCTTTCTGTGAGAGCCCTTGCGTTGACGCCCTGAGTTGATGGGGTCGACGTAGCCTACGCTGGCTGTCTGCCTGACAGCTGCTAGCATGCTGAATATCCATGGAGTCGATGCGACAAGGAGGGTGGGTCGACGTAGCTATGTTGATACCAGTTTACAATGCTTTCTGGGAGGCCCTGGCGTCGACGCCCTGAAACTATGGGGTCGATGCAGCTTGAATGCAATTTGGGTTTTTCCCTTTGTCAACTGGGGAGTCGACGCAGCCTTGACACGAGGTCGACGCAGCCTTCTTGAACTTCTAGTTCTCAGCTGAATTGTGCTACATTTTGCTTGAGGTTCTTGAAATCTCTTAACATCTTCAATTGATCAAGTTGTTGATCCTTGGCATCCTGAGCTCCTTCCATCCTTGGATTATCACATGATTGGCCCTCTTTTAAGCTTATCTTGCTTGAGATGCATCTTGCCCTGCTGGTTGTCATTTTCCATAGCCCTACTGAAATTGTTGCTAACCTCTTCTGTCCCACCCCGAGATATGCAGCGGAATTAAGATGAGAATGTGAACAGTCGTCATGGTAAGCCTCAAGCTAGCAAGACAATCAAAGTGCTAAACATTCACACATAAAAGAGGAATACACATGGTCATATACTTAAAAATTAATCTTTATTGAATAATAATCAAATGTTTACAATCTGACACTTGACTTGACTCTTTAAACTCTAGACCCAAGAAAAGAAAATTACATAGTGGACTCATGACACTCTAACATTCTAGGGCTTCTCTTGACCATCAATCACTCTCGGACCTGTCACTTGAGTAGTCCGAATCCGACCTGCTAGAATTTCCTTAAAAAGATTAGAAATGTAGGGAATGAGTACACTTGCCTAGTAGGTATCTTCGTATCAACGTGAAGGTAATTATTAAGTAATTAGCAATTCAGCTCTAGAAGATAAAATAAAGGAAAATACGATGATACATGTAATAAAACCAAAGTAACAGAAGTAATAAGAACAAGATATGTGAACATGATCAAGCAAGATTGAAATATATATGTAAGTAAGGCCTTTCATGTAATGAGAATGTACTAGCATGCACGAGAATGTACTTTTCACAACCTTAAAAGGTAATGCACTAGAAAGGCATGTAACAAAAATATATAATTTCATGTTGTGCCTCGTGGATTTCACCCGTTTATAAAAAAGTACTCCCCACGTAATGCGACACCAGTGTTCATCATACCCCATGGTTTACAGTATGTTTCCGGCTGTCTGTAGAGTGGGCTAGTGTCGAGCCCTTGGACACCGTCCGTGCCCGCCCTTGCATCTTCAAGTTATAAATGAAGCTACTTCCACGAGTAATGTAAATGTAGGCCAATAATGTAAAGCTCAACAATATGTCATGATAGCAAACATCAAGGTGAGAAAGCACCAAATATGAATCATGAGAGTTCAAAGATGAATTAATAACAAGGTCATGCTACGGGAGGAATCCGGCAGCATAATGGTACATTTTTATGTTTCCAAAGTTCCTTAATGACTTGCTGAGCAAAGGTTTGAGTTCCAAACAATCAGAGGATCACCTGGGAACAGAACAAGTTCAACCCTTGGGTCAGACCTCGGGTTGGACAGAAATTAGATAACACGACAGTCTAGAGGGTCGTGATCCTTCATTAACACGGTCTATCATTAGTCCGCAATCATAGAGAGAGTGGGTCAACGCAGAAAGAAGGTCAGGTCGACACAAGAGCAAGTCTGTGGCAGAACAAGAACGCGACCAGAGGAACCACCGCGATAATTCATTAATGCGACTTGGGATTAGGGCGCGTTCATGCCAGTTCATAGAAATGTGGAAAACAAGAAGTGCTCTCTAACTTTTAGGTTTTTAGGGTACAACCCGCTCAGCATCCTAGTGGGAATCCCAGGCTCGCGAAATCTTACGGAGGCCTTGAAACAAGATCACATAGTCTGGCAGAAGGAATATCCGACGGAGAGGATCACAAGTCCAAGAGAGTGTGCCTATCAAGTGCAAAGTGTAACTAATAGCCACGTACCGGAATATGCGTAATATGTGATCTTATAAAACAGAAAATAAGGTAAGAAGGAAACACATGAAAACATCCACCAAGGTGTAACTAAGTCATGGACATCTCTTTAAGTACAAAACAATAAGGTTTTGACATGAAATTAACATATAATGAAAGTAAACCTTTAAAATCATGCTAAGACCTAAGATAAAGTCATGATATGATCAGGAAGTGAAACTACTAAAATAAGGCATGCATATTATATTTATATCAGGGGAAATAAACAAGGTTTGATATGTTTCATGGAGGATTAATGCGGCGTGAAGAACCTACGTGTTATTATAATAACGCAGCATATCGGGCGTACGCATTAATAGACGCGCCCCCTGTGCCGACTGCCATCATCCCATGGTGATACTGAGACAATACCGGCCTTGCAGGGCTACTTCCTAAGGAAAATTTATATGGAGCTAACTTTAAACTAGTAGGGAAAACATGCTATCATGGAAACAATGCATGGAAACATATGTAATCATCAAAAAGTTATCATCTTTTAGTTAAGGTTCCATGGACAGCATGAAGTAAAAACCCTAATGTGCAGTCATGGAAAAACATGAATACTCCGTATACAAAGCGTGAAATCAGGAGAAAGGAGAGGGCTTTTGTTCCTAACATGTTGTTTAAGCCATCATGAGATAACCTACCTTTGATTTGTTCCTAGACTTCAAATTTCTAACTAGAAGATGGTGCTGGTTCCTACGCATCCTGCGTAGAAACAACAACTTTTCGCCCTTCCATCTCCTTAACCTCTTGACCTAAATTCACGAGATTTGGAGGGTGATTAGAAGAGATAAAGGAGAGCAAATAATTCTAAAGGATCAACCTGAAAATTGAAGTCCCACGATCAATGACACCCAAAAGGGAGGGTGAATTGGGTGATTACAAATTTTAGAAAATTTTTACCCGATTAAAACAGATATGATAAAACAACAACTTAGAAACTCAGATCTGTTTAATTATAAATTAGATCTCTCAAAATCTATCATCACAATAGTTCTTCGGTACTAGGCGGGAGTATGAATCCTAAGATTCTGCCCACGCAAGGTGTTATTGTACTGACAAGACTAACCTTGTCAATTCAAAACAACCTTTTGATATACCAAAAATCTATTATAGAAAAATTGATTATGCTAGATCTGAAATACAAAACGCGGAAGAATTAATATGCACTAACAATCACAAAGAATGGGGGTAGAAGAAATGGACCAAACCACACAATAGACAGTGATTTTTAAGTGGTTCAGATGCAACGATGGCAACCTACGTCCACCCCTCACGATCCGTGAGGATTCACACACTATCTTGTAAGGGATTACAAGATAAATCCACACACACGGATCTGAAGACATCCAGACACACACACGTGAATCTAAAGAGATCCACACACACATGAGTGTTTACAGATTACAGAGAATACACACTTGAAGCTCAACGAATTTAGAAGAAGATGCAGAAATGAAAACTTCATATTCAAGCTCCCCTTGAGTAGATGATGCAGATCTTGGACTAGGCTTTGCTTCTCCACTTGATTTCAAGTTGATTGGCTTCATATTGATCTTGAAATGCTTGAGGTTTGATGAAGAATTACTGGACAGAGTACTATTCACGCAGGTGTTGCAGCAACATTCTTTCTCCCCTGATAGCCTTCCTTTGATCTCCTTGACTGATTAGGGTTCCTTGCCCTAAAGATGTGTTTTTATAACACTTGGGTTGGTCAAGGGACATGCCAACACATAGATCCACATTTCCTGGCAGATTAGGGGGCTTTGGGACTCAAAAGTCCAAAAGGGATGGCTGCCCATGATGTGAAATGCAAAGTCAACAATTGCTGCTTTGATGGGGCCGGTCGACCGATCGCTGATGGCAACATGGCATTTCAATTCTGGGAGAATCGGTCGACTGATCTTGGGCCGTCGGTCGACTGAACTCTGTAACCTTACAAACTTTTGAGTGATGGCAGATCTGGTCAACCGATCCAACTTCTTTGGTCGATCAAACTCTGTTTTCTCTGCAAAACAAAGTTGTTACCCCAATAAAACATATCTATATCACATAGGCATTGTATGTCCATCTTGGTTCATTTATTTTGAGTTCATTGGACTTATTCTGGGCATCTTGGAAGCTTGATCATTATTTGCATTTCCCATGACGAAGATGGGCCTTATTTTCATCCTCGTGTTTCGCTCTTGCAAGTATGCACGGCACGGGATGGAAAACACGTCCGGGGTTTTGTTATCATCAAAATCACCTGGAGAAACTCAACAATCTCCCCCTTTTTGATGATGACAAAACTCTATAACATTAAATGCATTAAAGTGCCGTTAAAACCAACTGAATCTTGAAATCAACGCATTACATCCTTTCAAGCTCCCACATGGTTCTTCTACGTGGCAAAGTTTACACTAACTCATAGTGAAGGATTTCAGACTGGTGGACCTATCTCTCATCCAATCACCATTTGATATACAGAGAACCAATTGAGGGGAAATAATCAAAATAGTCCGCAAAGCAATCCATTCACAATAAACCATCCATCAAGCCAATACCAAATCAATCCATGCATTCATATTTGCTAAATTCACATGAAAGGAAATGAAAGTGAAGTTCATACATTTATTTCCAATATCGAGTACATTTCATTCATTCCAAGGTCATTACATATTACATTGACACTGACGGACACAAGATGACTCCTGGACACATGGATGCAAATTACACAAAATGCAAATGCAAATGATTGACACATGGATGCAAGTTACACAAAATGTAAATGCAAATGACTTAGACATAAAATGTAGTAACTTACAAATGCCAAGTGGCAAACATTTATACAAACATGTGGACACTCAAGCATAAGATATATAAACCTATAGTAGCTACTTCTCCCCCTTTGGCATCATCAAAAGAGGGGATGGGATACATGAAAGATGGACCAAAGGTGAACTACAAGACCCAAAGACAACACTAAAGGGATGAAACAGAAGATCCTCAGTTGCCGCCTTCAATAGGCCCCTGATTGCCAAGGCGGCGTCGGATGTGAGCAAGAGTCTGATCTTGGTAATGAAGTCGGTGCTGCACATTGGCAAGGCTGTTCTCATGAGCCCGACCACGGTGCTGGATGTCAACAAGAGTGTGGTTCATGAGGTGAAAGGTCTGACGTGAGTCTTCATGGCTGGTGGAGAGGGTAGTCATATGAGTGGACAGGTTGGCCAAATTAGTGGACAGGGTATCCAAGACTGTGGAGAAAGAGTCAATCCGGCCAGACATAGAATCAAGCATAGTGCCAAAAGTGGCAAAAGAGGTGTCGATGTGACTCCCAAAGGTAGAAAGTTGCTCCCCAAAAGTATCCACCATATTCTTTATTCTAGCTAGTCACCTATCAACTCCCTCGAAGTCTGTCCAAGAGGGATGTCTAGCCTTAAGTGGAGGACTCCCCGTGATGGAACTGTGAAGGTACCTTCAGATCTGCATGCTTTGGACGAGGAGGCTGCTCCTCCGCCTGAACTGGAGGTTGGGCTTGCCCTTGATCATCCTGTTGGCCTTGCTGTTCTTCTTCATCATTTTTAGATTCTTTTCCATAAACTCTCGCATCTCTATGTGGCTCTCCATCAGGACCCCAATAATACCTAAAAGAAGTGAATAGCTTGTGTTTGTTGTAAACATCATCCTGTCGTACTTGAATGGACACTTCATCGGCCAAGCTGATCCCGACATAAATGAATACTCCAGTTAATTGAGATGCATAATGCAAGGATCTCCTTCGTTGTGTACGGCATGACCCAACTAAATCCGTCATAAGGCGACCCATGTTTATGGTCACCCCATTCATCACATAATAAAATAGAAACTTGTGCACTTCTGTCACCTCATTTCGGCTTCTACCCTTTGGATAGATTAGTGTAGTCAACATATGATGCAAAATGCACTACAATGGAGGGAAGTAGTTGGCATTCAGCATGATCAAATTGCTAACTCCATGCACGTATTCATTGCAGGTCATGAGGATGAAAGTTTCCTCAACATGACCATGACCAAGGACCATATCTTCGCCCCTAGCAGAAACTCTTAGGGCTCTCTCAAATAGATCAGGATTTACTGGAATCTCAACTCCTTTGACAACAGTGTATAAATGTTCATTTCTCACGTTCAGGTTCCCATAAAATTTCTGAACAAGGCTGGGATAATATCGAGTGTACCTTGTTACAAAATCAATCCAACCATCCTGAACCTCAAAAACACACCTATATCTGGGAAGAGTTCATTAATCTCGCCAAAATTAACCAAATGGTGGTCAAGTATTCACCGTGGGCGTAGTGGCAGTGCACGTAGAGGTACGGGTGCCTGCTGTGGTGGAGGAACGGGCTCCTCACCTCTTATGGAGCTAGGCTCCCTCCTGGTAGACCTCTGAGGGTCGCGAAGAAGCATCGTATAGGCACCATCTAGACTCGAGAACTGCTATGGAAACCCTTAGAAGGCTAATCTCTTCCCTTGGAAGTAGATGGAGACCAGTGACACACCAAAGATGATGGAAAAAGATTCTCCACAAGCTGGAACCCTAGGAAGAAGCTTTTGAAGCCGCACAAGCCGCTGCACAGAATCTGTGCCGGAAGACAATGAAGATCCAGATCTTGTGTGGATAGAAGAAGGGGAAGGTTTTTTGGGGATGGAAATGGGTGTTTAGGGGGTCTAGGGTTTGAAGAAAGGGGTTGGAGAGTGAATGGGGGCTTATGAGATTAAAGATGGAGTGAGAAGGCCCCTTTAAAATGGGTTCGGACGGGTGGTCGGCCAGTCTGGTTCGCCGATTTCGGTCGATCAAACCGGGGGCATCAGTCGATCGAAATGGTCTGCCTACCCCATTTTCATCATTTTTTTTGAACTCCTTCATCCTTTCTTTTTCTTTTTCTTTTCTCCTCCTTTTTTTTGATTCATTCTTCCCTTGTCCTCCTTTTTTTAAAAAAAAACACCTACTTTCCTTTTTTTGTTTTGTGTAGGAATGGAATGAGTGAGACTATTGAGACGACTTGGCTTAAGGAGTTTTCTAAAAGTCCCCCTCAGTAACTGCCTCGGATCCCCAGGTCACTAGGTCCACATTTATTTATCTAGGAATTATAGGCCTTAGAAAAATTTCAAGGAAGGACTATATAAATAATTACAATCAAGCATACAATGGTGGTATTTCAACATACAAGAAACCAGAAATTTACACACAATGTATGCATGTTTTTCTATGCAATCAACCCCTTATGCAACTAACTTTTCTACATATGCAAGACTTAACCTTAATGCAGACTTAGGTATGTATGCTCTCACCCTTGCACATGCCAAGTTCTCTTCTGATTTTATTGAACTGTTCCTGGTTTAGGGGTTTGGTAAAGATGTCAGCCAACTGATTGTGTGTCAATGAATTTCAATTCAAAGACCCATTTTTCTACATGATCTCTCAGAAAATGATGTCTGATGTCAATGTGTTTAGTTCTAGAATGTTGAACAGGGTTTTTAGACAAATTGATTGCACTTGTATTATCACATAAAATCAGAACATATTTCATTTCAACATTTAAATGAAGCAATTAATTTTTGATCCAAAGTACTTGGGCTCCACAACTTCCGGCGGATATATACTCTGCCTCGGCCGTTGAGAGAGCTACTGAATGTTGTTTCTTGGAAGCCCATGAAACTAGACACCCACCAAGAAACTGACAGTACCTACTAGTACTTTTACAATCAACATCACATCTAGCATAATACGCATCGGTGTATGTAATCAGATCAAATGAGCTACCGATGGAATACCATAAGCCGAAGTCTACTGTACCAATCAAATATCAAAAAATCCGTTTAACAGCCAATAAGTGTGACTCTTTAGGACATGATTGAAAATGAGCACAGAGACATACATTGTATTGAATATCAGGATGGCATGCTGTAAGGTACAGTAGTGATTCGATCATACCTCGAAATAGTGTGGGATCTACTATTTTACCCTTTTTATCTTTGTCTAACTTCGTGGTTGTGGCCATCGGAGTTGACATTGGCTTTGCATCTGCCATTCCGTATTTATTTAAGAGCTCCGTGGTGTATTTTGCTTGGTTAATGAAAATGCCCTCAGATGTTTGCTTTACCTGCAATCCAAGGAAAAATGTAAGTTCACCCATTAAGCTCGTTTCAAATTCACCCTACATTATTTGTGTAAAATCATCACATAAGGCATCATTAGTAGATCCAAAAATGATATCATCAACATACACTTGAACTACTAATATATCTTTACCTGACGTTCTTGTGAAGATAGTTTGATCAACTTTATCTCTCTTGAAACCATTTTCAAGTAGGAATGAGGTGAGCCTTTCATACCATGCCCTTGGTGCTTGCTTCAATCCGTACAAGGCCTTCTGCAACTTGTACACATGTTTTGGATGTTTTGGGTCTTCAAAACCTGGAGGTTGTTCTACAAAAACATCCTCTTTGATATACCCATTAAGAAAAGTAGATTTAACATCCATTTGAAATAATTTGAAGTTAAGAGAGCAAGCTTGGGACAGAAGAATCCGAACTGCTTCTAATCTAACAACCGGAGCAAAAGACTCATCAAAATCAATACCCATCTCCTGTCTATACCATTTGGATACAAGTCGGGCTTTATTCCTAACCACCAATCCCATGTCATTTAGCTTATTTCTGAAAACACAACGGGTTCCAATTAGGACGCGGCACGAGAGACCACACCTTCTTTCTTTCAAACTAGTGTAACTCTTTATGCATAGCCTGGATCCAGGGATTCATTTTGAAGAGCTTCATAGACATCATTAGGCTCTTCTTGAGAAATGAAAGCCATCAAATCCTGTCTCTCCACTTGCCTTAGTGAGGATCTGGTTTTGATACCATCTTTAGGATTACCAATAATATTTTCAACAGGGTGATCTTTCAAGAGCGTTGAAGCTCTAGGCAGATTGGAGTGCTGTAGTGGCCGATCTTGGAGTGTTTCAATTGAGGGATCCTTATCATCCTCATCTTTGTTAGGGGCTCCTTCCGTTGATTCATCCTTAGCCTTAGATGATCCAGCAACATTTGGATGCTTAGAAGCTTCATCTGCATCCAAAATTGGAGTAAGTTGACTTGTAAGTTTTGATTTAGATTCATCAAAAATCACACGATGACTTTCTTGAACAACCAAAGTCCTTTTATTAAATAATCTGTAAGCTCTAGAATTCAGTGCATAATATAGGAAGATTCCTTTGTCACTCTTCTCATCAAACTTACCTAGGTTGTTCTTACCATTGTTCAATATGTAGCATGGACATCCAAAGGGTTTAAGATAGGAAATGTTTGGTTTCTTACCCTTGTAGAGCTCGTATGGGGTTTTCTTTAAGATGGGCCTTACCATTGCCATGTTGATGATGTAACATGCAACACTTACAGCCTCGGCCTAGAAGTATTTTGGTAGGGTGTTTTCGCTTAACATGGTCCGTGCCATGTCTATCAACGTTCTATTCTTCCACTCCACTACACCATTTTGCTAAGGCATCCTTGGTGATAAGAAGTTGTGCGTGTATCCCTGCTCGTTACAGAAGCTGTTGAAAGCATGATTTTCAAACTCCCCACCATGATCACTTTGAATGGTGGCGATTAGGTAGCCTTTATCATTTTGGGATTTTTCTGCAAAACACTTGAAACTCCATCAAGGCATCACTTTTATTGGCTAGAAATAATACCCATGTAAACCTGGAGTAATCATCAACAATAATAAATCTAAAAGATTTATCTCCTAGGCTAGATGTCCTAGTGGGGCCAAAAAGATCAAGATGCAGCAATTCTAAAGGCCGGGAGGTAGAAACAATGTTCTTTTTTTTGAAAGAAATGTGTGTTTGCTTGCCTTTTGTGCAAGCCTCATAGATTTTGTCACTTTCAAATTTTATTTTTGGCAACCCATTCACCAAGTCATGTCTAGACAATTTGGAGATTACTCCAAAACTAACATGACCTAATCTTCAGTGCCATAACCATGTATTTTCATGATTGTTTGCTACCAAGTACACATCATCACAAAAGACATCATCAATATCAATAGTATACACATTGTTGTTCCTTTTTCCAATGAATTTAATTTTAATTGTGATTTTATTCATGACAAGGCAATGAGTTTCATCAAAAATAATTTTAAATCCCTTGTCACATAATTGGCTTATACTCAATAAATTGTGATTCAAACCCTTCACTAAGAGTACATTTTCAATCAGGGTTTCATAATACTTACCTATGTTGCCAATCCCGATGATTTTAGCTTTGTCTTTTCCACCAAAGGCAATTGAGCCTCCTTCCTTGTCCTGCAATGTAGAGAACACCTTCCTGTCCCCTGTCATATGCCTTGAGCAACCGCTGTCTATGTATCATTTCCTTCCCCTGGCTTCAAGGCAAATCTACAAGAAATAACATTCTCATCCAATTATTTTTGGTACCCAAACTAATTTGGGTCCATGAGAGTTAGTCCAATTCTGCACATATTTTTTATTGATCCAAACTCCATGATTTCTTTGTATGCTTTGATTGAACCTACAACTTGTAATAACATGTCCAAATTTTCCACAATAAAAATAGTTAACATGTGAAAACCATATTTAAAATTTCTGTGGTTTGGACTGAACATGTTATGGCTTTGTCTGTGAGCACGAAGCACAATTATTTTCTTTTTCATGAACAAAAGATGTGGTTATCTTGTGCTCTAAGGGCTTTTTGTTTTGGGAAACGCACCCTAATCCTTCTTTCTGGGAAGTTAACTTTAACTCCCAACAAATTGTTAAGGTTTTGTTTCCCTTTAACAAACCTAGAAAGAGTGAAGTGCAAGTCAGTCACCTCTTTATTCAAACTCACATTTTTATTTTCAAGTTCTGAAATTGAGGATGTCAGAACTTCTTTTTATTCTTTTTATTCTTTTTATTTTTTCAGAAACTTTTTCTATTTCAGACATTTTACATAGTAGCTCCACATTGGTTTTCTCAATGTCTGAAATTGTTTGTAACAGATTTTCCTTCTCTTCTGTTAATTCAAACCATTCCTGTTCAAGTTTTTCAAATTTAAAAGAAGAACCCTCATGAGTTAAATCTTCGATTTTCTTTTTGAGAGTTTTATTTTCTGACCTTGTTTTCATGTACTTGGTGTACAACTTTTCATACTCGGATTCCCATTCTTCATTTGAAATAATGTCAGGGTCAGAGTTTACCTCAAGTGAATCGTTTTCATGTGCCATGCTCTCCCAGCTCCTCTTCGGACTATTCGTCCTCTTCGTCACTCCATGTGGTGACCATGACTTTGGGCTTCCTAAACTTTTCTTTTTGGAATCTTCTTTTCAAATCTGGGCACTCTCCTCTCATGTGCCCGGACTTTTTGCATTCATAGCAGATGACATTATTGGGCTTACTTGGCTCCCCCTTGGTTTGAGCCGACCTTCTTTGCCCTTTTTTGAAATTTCCTTGAAAGTTTTTCTTCCTTCTCAGAAATTTCTTTACTTGGCAGGTTAGCATAGAAAAGTCTTCTTCCTCGTCGCTTCCTTCGCTGGACTCCTCTTCTTGGGAGTCATCATCATGTTGGTTGGATTTCAGAGCCACCATTTTCTTCTTCTTGGACTCCTCCTCTCCAGTTCTCTTAATATTTATCTCATAGGTCATGACTGACCCTATGAGCTCGTCCAATGAGAGTATGGACAGATTCTTGGAATCCTCAATGATTGTGGGCTTGGTCTGCCACGCAGGTGGAAGAGCTCTTAACACCTTCCTCACAAGTTCGGAGTTGGTGTATTCTTTTCCAAGACCTTTGAGACCGTTGGTGATCTTTGTTAGTCTTGCAAGCATTTCAGAGATTGTCTCTTCAGGTTTCATCTTGAAAAGTTCATAATCTCTGCCAAGTAAGTTTGCCTTTGTCTCTTTCACTTCTGAGGTTCCTTCATAGATGAGACGCAATTTATCCCACATTTCTTTTGCAGAACTGCACATAGAAACACGAGAAACCTCATTGGGGTGAATGGCACATTGCATGATATTCATGGCATTGAAATTTATAGTAGATTTCCTAATATCTTCATGTGTCCACTTATCCTCATCAGCAGGAAGGTCATAAGGACCCTTGTCCACAACCCTTCAGATCTCGGACTCCTGGACTCTTAGAAAAACATGCATTCTATTTTGCGAGTATGAATAGTTTGAGCCATCGAAGAAAGGAGGACGGTGGATAAAGTGACCCTCAGGCATCATCTCCTTGTTGGCCATTGATCTGGATTTGTCTCTACATCATTAGATCTGTGAAAATTAGAGCCTTGGCTCTGATACCAATTGAAGTCCCATGATCAATGACACCCAAAAGGGGGGGTGAATTGGATGATTACAAATTTTAGAAAACTTTTACCCCGTCTAAACATATATGATGAAACAACAACTTAGAAACTCAGATCTATTTAATTACAAATTAGATCTATCAAAATCTATCACCACAATAGTTCTTTGGTACTAGGAGGAGGTATGAATCCGAAGATTCTACTCACGCAAGGTGTTATTGTCCTGACAAGACTAACATTGTCAATTCAAAACCACCTTTTGATATACCAAAAATCTATTATAGAAAAGATTGATTATGCTAGATCTGAAATACAAAATGCGAAAGAATTAATACGCAATAACAATCACAGAGAATAGGGGTAGAAGAAATGGACCAAACCACACAATAGACAGTGATTTTTAAGTTGTTCGGATGCAACGACGGCAACCTACGTCCACCCCTCACGATCCGTGAGGATTCACACACTATCTTGTAAGGGATTACAAGATAAAGCCACACACACGGATATGAAGAGATCCACACACACACGTGCAGATCTGAAGAGATCCACACACACACACACACACACCCATATCTAAGTAGATGAACACACACACGAGTGTTTACAAATTACAGAGAATACACACTTGAAGCTCAAGGAATTTAGAAGAAGAGGCATAAATGAAAACTTTAGATTTAGTCTCCCCCTGAGTAGATGATGCAAATCTTGGACTGGGCTTTGCTTCTCCACTTGATTTCCAGCTGATTGGCTTCAGATTGATCTTAAAATGCTTGAGGTTTGATGAAGAATGGCTAGACGGAGTACTGTTCACGCAGGTGTTGCAGCAACCTTCTTTATCCCTTGATCGCCTTCCTTTAATCTCCTTGAGTGATTATGGTTCCTTGCCCTAAAGAAGTCTTTTTATAACACTTGGGTTGGTCAAGGGACATGCCAAGACGTAGATCCACGTTTCCTAGCAGATTAGGGGGATTTGGGACTCAAAAGTCCAAAAGAGATGGTTGCCCATGATGTGAAATGCAAAACCAACAATTGCTGCATCGAAGGGTTCGATCGACCAAAGTATAGGGGTCGGTCGGTCGATCACTGATGGCAACAGGACGTTTCAATTCTGGGAGAATCGGTCGACCGATCTTCAGCCGTTGGTTGACCGAACTATGTAACCTAATAGAGTTCTGAGTGCTAGCAGAACTGGTTGACTGATCCAGCTTCTTTGGTCGACCGAACTTTTTTTTCTTTGCAAAAAAAAATTGTTAGTCCAATAAAACATATCCATATCACATAGGCATTGTATGTCCATCTTGATTCATTCATTTTAAGTTCATTGGACTTATTCTGGGCATCTTGGAAGCTTGATCATTATTTGCATTTCCCATGACGAAGATGGGCGTTATTTTCATCCTGGTGTGTCGCTCTTGCAAGTATGCATGGCACGGGACGGAAAACACGTCCGGGGTTTTGTTATCGTCAAAATCACCTGGAAAAACTCAACAGAAAATACCTCGGTTAGGGTTCCTAAATCTCTGATCTTTCTCAGAGAATTCTACTCATTCTTGTGCGGTTTGCAGAGAACCAGTGACTTCCGGGCCTTCTAACTTCTTAAGGGCTTGATCTCCTAACATGAAATTTGGAAAGGAGTTAGACAATACTAAAGGGAACGAATAGTTCTAAAGGACTAACATAAAATAACACCATCTTTCCATTGAACCACGCAAGCCAAAATGAGGGTTAGCGCAGGTTGAACCTGAGACCTATTTATAGAGAAAGGACTAGTTGTTGACACCCATTTTCAGCCTACAAGTTGAGTTATTTCTCTTATTTTTCTTTATAATGCCCTAAATTAACCCTTGTTTTGGAGTCTTCTTTGAGCTTATCTTGAGCCCATCTCTTGACCATTCTTCATGCCCATTGAGCCTTGCAAGCTTTTATCTTTGATTCTGCAACTTTCAGGCTCGTTTCGGGGCAATTCAGAGCATAAACGGGCATCCAAAAATTCAATCGGGATGAAGCCTATCTGCCAAACCTTCCGGTCCTTTGGTAGACTGCAAGGGCAAGCCCTTGCGGTCTGCACTAGATCGCTACCCCCCTATTCTGTGCCCGTTTCGCCCCGTTTCGGCCCTGTCGCCTGGCGGTCATCCCCTAGACAATTTTTTAGTCCCCTTGCGGTCCTCCCAAGACCGTTTTTGTCCCTTTGCGGCCCTGCGATAGACCATTTTTAGAATAGATAGTCCGAATGTTCCCTAACTCCGATTTCTTTGCCACTGGGCTCTTTGGACTCCTTGTTGACACCACTTTTGAGGGACATTAGCCTCCACCTTGGTTTCCTTTGACTTGGGACTCTTCCCACCACTATTATATGGATATTTATCAATCTAAATCTCTGAAAGTCGGTTATTATCTCTTATTTTGAATTAAGGTTTCCTGCACTTCTATATACACCTAGTTCGTAGAACGCGAAGGGGGGCTCTTCTTCAACCTGAGGCGAAGCCATGCTGCACTGCCGTCTCTCCTCTTCAACCTCAGGCTGTTAAGGGAAGTATTCTCTACATTTTCCATCTCTTTGGGCTTGATTTCGTTGTCTATCCTCTTAGTTATTCTCCTCCCAATTTCATAAATCATCACAAATCTCTATTTCTGCACTCTGTCTGCACTTTTCTCCATTTTGCATAGCATATTCCCGCAGTTGTACTACGTGATTTTTCTATATCTTTGTCTTATTCTCATCACAATACACACACCTATTATTTTCACCCTTCCACAGGGGTTAAAAATCTCCTCCCAGTGCGTTCTCCCTCAATTTTTACCCCTATTTTACCACTGCGGGATTGATGCTACACTTCATGTTTCTAATGGGTTTTTCTCTTGTGATTTGACTTTATTTTGCAGGAGAGCATGAGTAGAACATGAGGCCCTCTTCCTCTGGCCGGCTGGAAGGAGAGGAGGTTCAATCCACGAAGTTCCCCGCACCCTGTTTCTTAAGCGCGATCAAGTCTTCATCCTTTTCCAAGGTACACGGCATCGTTCCTCTCCTTTCTTCATCCTTTTGGCATTGTTAATCCTTGGTGGTGATCATGATTAGTATCTTCATCTTCATCACCCCTTTATTCATGCTTTCTTGCCTTTCATGATTCACATATGTTATTAGTATAGTTTGGGGGTGGGGTAGAACAAAACAACTACAACCTTATTCTTTTTGGTGATCACGGTTGGACGACTAGTGCCCATCACGTTATTCATGCTCTCTTCCAAGTTTGGTGTGTTCATATGCATGTTTAGATAGAGTTTTGTCCATTTTTCTGTTGTTCTGGGTGTTTTCGGGTCTATCAAGGGGTTACGATCTTCTCCAGGACCGCTAAACGTGCCTAGCGGTCATCACTGGGCCGCCAGGGCCTTTCTGCTGGCCTTGCGGTCTACCACTAGACCGCAAGGGTGTTAAAACGGTCATCTGGTAGACCACTTTCTGATTCAGGCAAGTCTGTGCACAGGCTCACGGGTGCGTCTTTCTTGGGTGATTTAGTTGACCTCCCGGTGTTGGATAGATCTTTTCTTGGGCCCGCTCTGTAGCCCTTTGTATTATCTTTCCATCCATATATCATTTGCATTAGTAGGGTTATGTTTGCATAGTTTAATTGTGTCTCCATTTTTGAGTTTTCTGCATAAAGTCTGCAGGTAGGTCCAAGAACAGATTCACATGTACGTCTTTCCATCCATATATCATTTGCATTAGTAGGGTTATGTTTGCATAGTTTAATTGTGTCTCCATTTTTGAGTTTTCTGCATAAAGTCTGCGTGTAGGTCCAAGAACAGATTCACATGTACGTCCTTCCATGATGATTTGATTGGGTTCCTGAGGTCTGATTGCTTGCTTCTTGCTTCCATCTTGTTCTCCTTTGTATTGTCTTTCATTCCACATATCATTTGCATTATTTGGGTCACGTTTGCATGGTCAAATATTATCTCCTTTTCGCATTTTGTGCATAAAATCTGCATGCAGGCCCAGGGGCAGACAAAAAGGTACGCCATTTATTCAATGTTTTTCATATCTTTTAGTGCCTATTTGTGCTTTTTCCTGATCTTGCATTGTTTTCCTTTGTATTATCTTCATTTTCATATATTATTTGCATCCATATCATTATGTTTGCATAATTAAATGTTGCCTTGATTTTCTAATTTTAAGCTAGAAATTACATGCACTCCGGTGCACATAGGATCATGCATTCTTCATACCATAGTTGCATATCTACCTTGGTAAGTGATCCTCTCGCCTCCATATTCCTTGGAGTCGACTATGTGATCTTATTCGAGACCTCCATAAGTCCCCGTGAGCCGTGGATTCCCACACGGATGTCGGGCCGGTTGTACCTTTCCACCCCTTAGGCTTGCATTTGCATACGTGAGAGGGAGTTGATCCTAGTAAACCCAAAGTTTGGACCTTATTCCCACATGATACCTATCTTGAGGGAATTATTCTTAATTCAAAACATTAAATAGTCCATTGAAACTCCAAAATAACTTAACGATCATATCAACTTATTTGACTTTGGTGAAACCCCCTTGCATATTGTCATTATTTTCATATTGTTTTGCATTCTTTGCATAAATCCCCACATTTTGTGTGTCGCATTTCCATCATCATCTAGTTTGTCTGATCTGTTTGCATAGTCCTCCTATTGTGTTGTCTTGGTCTGTTCGTCCGTCCGTCTCAGAGTCCAGTAGCGGTCCTTACTGGGCCATTTTTGTCCATTAGCGGTCTCCCCAGGACCGCCTCTTGACCTGTGGGCCCCGTCCTCTTCCTTGGTCCCCCTCCTCATCAAGCCCTTGCTTCCCGTGCTGTATTCCTGTAATGCCCGAGAATTTTCTAGGATTTTTTTAGGATTAAAATATAATTATTGAAAATTTTTAAAGGTTTAATGGATAATTAAGGATTTATTTAATTCACTTAAAGGCCCTATATTTACCAAGGGCTAAGCCCAACTTAAATAGGCCCAATGACCCAATTCCAAGGCTTATAGACCCAATCCCATTAATAGAAACGTAAATTAGGTAATTTGCGGATTTTAAATGGGATATATACCTCAATTAGAGGATAAATGAGTAGATAATACAAAAAATCAAAAAATTAAGAATTTATGAAGCCTAGCGGTCTATCGAACGACCGCCAGCCTCACCTTAGCGACCCTCCCATGACCGCTAAGCCTCCAAATGACGTGAATGGGAGAAAACGTGAAAAGCGGGGATTTTTGACAATCAAATCACCTTAGATCGAAGCTACCTCGCATGGAGGACACTGCAAGACTCATTAAAGATTAACCCTACTCCAATTTAGGACTCTAGGATCGTTCAAATCCCCAAAAGCCTAGTTACCCTATAAATAGATCCCAAGTTTCACATGTGCGACTATCACGCCCCGACGTGGAAAATCGGAACGTAGCAGTTTATATCAATCATGTCAATCAGAGCATACATTGACACAAGAGACTAAACCATCAAGTTAATAATAAAGAAAACAATTAACCCATCTTTATTGATAAATAAGAGAAAGTATTTAATTACACCCGACTCCTTGTGGACTTCTGACTTATACATAAAATATCAACTCTATGTAATAACTTAACACAATCTAACTTGACTTGATCAAAATCTCTAAATGGCTCGCTCCTAGAATAACTCGTTCCCGTCCCCATCAGTGCGCACGTCCTCATCCGAACTACCTGAAAAGGATTGGAAAGTAGGGGTGAGCAAAGCTCTGTAGGATTTTATATCTCTATCATCAGGCATAATTAAAGTGCTTAACCAATTCAATTATAAATAATGTTGTAACAAAAGCAAGGGGTAATTAAATGACAAGAGAATAGATAGAAAAATGAATACGAACTTTCAAGTAAAGAGTAACCACAAGTATAGCAAGAATGATTCATGAAATTGCACGAAAATGATAAGTGGAATTGGCCATAACAAGCACGTATATCATGTCACACAGGAATTTCAAGTAATTGAGTAAAAGTGGAATGTCTTAGACCAATCACGCTAGCCATGCACTTCGGTGCAATACCACACCTTGTCATTACAAACTCCCCGAGGCACAAGTACTTTCGGGCGCTCCTCCTAGGACCAGACTGGGCCCTTTATGATGTGTTGGCATTGACAAGTTAGATCATAGATCCTAGTCTCGACATTCATCACATTAAATGGCCAAGAGTTCCAAGGTTTAAGCTTACGAACTTACTTCTAAGATTAAGAGAAATTCCAACAACATTGGAATGAACATTAGGTAGAAAGACAAGAATGCAAACAAGGATTTCGCAGGATTCCACAATTCACGGCCTAGCTTGATAACTACTTCATGATAATAAACAAGGGGAATATAAGAACGTCGAGAATACATGAATATCTTACCTGTGACGGTCGATAACTGGGCCATTACAGGAACGTGATGGTCTTACACAAGGCCATTACGATGATGTGACGGTCCAATCTTGGGCCGTTACAATACACAGATCAGTCCAACTTGAACTGGCCCAAAAACACGATTCAAACCACGTTCATGGGTTCAGGTCTTTAGGGTACAACCTGCCCGGCGTCCTGGTGAGAACCCCAGGATCACATGGTCTTATGGAGGTCTCATATTAGTGGTCCTAGTCCGACGGAAGGAATATCCGGCGGAGAGTCCCATCTATTATAAGAATTGAGGCTAATAAACACGGAAACCAAGATGGTGCGGTCAGTCAATCCCACCGGAGTGGCATGACTGTCAAAAAATAATGTTAAGATCATAACTTACATTTTGCATAGATTAGAATTTACACAAGTATTAAGGGTTTCTATCAATTTTCATATGATCATTCATTTTAGAACTATCTAACAACTTTCATGTAGAATTTAAAACTTAATGTTCATGATACTAGGTTATTATCACGTTCTGTATTATTACAGATCAAGAAGTCATACTAAAACATAGCAAGTCCCTGGTTAAAACACATGAATTAAAGTTTAAAAACACCCTGCCAGAAGAACGTGATGGTCTATGTAAGGGGCATTACAAGAATGTAACGGTCCATAGTAGGTGCGTTACGTTTCAGAAAATAAATAGGTAAAATCTTAAAAAAAATAAAACACAGGGGCATGTGACGGTCTGTCGTGGGGCCGTCACATTGTAATGGTCTCTGAAAGATGCGTCACATAAACCGGGGAATCCGCCAACGACGAACTTGACATGTTACACTAAAAACATCAATTTATCATGATAAAATGAACAAAATTTAGGGCAAATACTACCGTTGGAAAGAGCATAAAATTTCATACAAGATAGTATGTTTTGATTTAGATCTAAACAATAAGATTCAACCTTTAACTAATAATCATGAAAGTTGCCCTTTTTGTATACCTCGGAGTAAAACATGAAATTCGAATAATATGGTGAACAAAAATTGGGCAATTAGGTATCAAAAGAAAGGGCTCAGGGAGATGCACAAGATAGTATTATTAGATTCTTGTTTGGCATGAGAGACACCTACCTTTCGCTCGAAGAAAGAAGGACTAGAAGAGAGGTCGTCGGAACCCTAGGTACCGCTCCTAGAATGCCCGAATTCTCCCTCGTCTGGTCACGATCGACTGCACCACCCGCCGCTGGTGCAAATAGGGTTCTAGAGCATCGAAAGCCCTCAATATATAGAACCTATAGGGACTCCTAGCGATCGAATTTGGTTGAAGAGTCCAATGGTGAAACTCCGGAGAAAACTTCGGATGAGGTTCTAATCCGCCGCCGCCGCCAGTAGAAGCGTCTAGACTTAGGGTTTTCAAAGAGAAAGCAAAGACCTAACAATGGGCTAGGGTTTGGCTTGAATTGGAGCACAATTGGGCTTGAATTGGACCCAAAACGCGGTGGTTAAACTAGGTCTTGTAACCCACGAAAAATTGATAAAAACGTGAAATTGGGCCTATACGAATTTTATTTTGGGGTTTTGCCTTAAGACAGAGTTGTTACAAATTCAATTTTACACTAGATTCATATTTTTCCATAAATTTAATAATCTCTTTAGAAGTTGAGCCAATAATTAATTAAGCAATTACGGAAATATTTTTAATAGAAAAAGCAGGATGCTACACCCTCCCCACTTTAAGGAATTTGGTCCCTAAATTCACCGAACTAAATAATAACCAACCTTAAAATAATTCGAGATATATTCTCCTGATTGCATCTTCGGATCCCATGTTGCTTCCTCTGCTCCTCGTCGACTCCACTGGATCTTAACCATCGGAATAGATCGATTCCTGAGTTGCTGTTGCTTGAAGTCCAATATCTTGATAGGCTTCTCTTCATAAGATAAGTCTTTCTTCAATTCCAAATCAGCATGTTGGATGATGTGCGAAGGGTCATACACATACTTCTGAAGCATAGATACATGGAACACATCGTGAATACCAGCTAATTGTGGTGGTAGGGCCAATCTATAAGCAACTTCGCCTACCCTCTCTAAAATCTCAAATGGGCCAACAAACCTCGGGCTTAACTTGCCTTGAATTCCGAATCTTCTAATTCCTCTTGATGGTGTCACTTTCAGAAATACATGATCCCCAATCTAAAATTCTAGCTCCCTTCTTCTATTATCTGCATAGCTCTTTTGTCTGGACTGTGCGACCTTCAAATGGTCTTTGATAACTTGGATATTCTTGGAGGATTCTGAGATAAGATCTGGCCCGATCCATTGCTTCTCACCAATTTCTTCCCAACAAAGAGGGGATCTACAACTCCTGCCATACAAGGCTTCAGATGGTGCCATCTGAATGCTGGATGGGTAACTATTATTGTATGCAAATTCAATCAAAGGTAAATGTTCATGCCAACTGCCTCAAAAATCCATTATACAAGCCCTCAACATGTCTTCAACAATCTGGTTTGCTCTCTCAGTCTACCCATCAGTCTGAGGGTGAAAAGCGGTACTGAAGTTCAAACGAGTGCCTAATGATGCTTGTAGTCCTTTCCAAAAGTGAGATGTAAACCTGGGGTCTCTGTCATATATGATGGACACATGCACTCCATGTAATTTTATTATTTCCTTCACATACAGGACCGCCAAAATATCCACAGTCCACTTTGACTTAATAGGTAAAAAGTGTATGGACTTTGTCAGTCAGTCAATGATCACCCAAATTCCATCAAGGCCTCCTCACGTTCGAGGTAAACCCATAATAAAATCCATACCGACACTTTCCCACTTCCATTATGGTTTTGCAAGAGGCTTTAAATTCCCAGCAGGCCTGAAATGCTCTACTTTAACTTGTTGACATACTAAACACTTGCTCACAAAATCGGCCACTTCCCTTTTCACATTCGGCCACTAGAAAGTTTTCTTCAAATCTTTGTACATCTTTGTAGCTTCTGGATGTATAGTATACTTAGATCTGTGCGCTTCTTCAAAAATCTTCTTCTTTATTTCCATGGAATCAGGGAAACATGTTCTCCCTCAGAACAACAATCTCCCATCAACAGCTAACATAAAATCGAGTCGACCAGCCATCTGTTCTTTAATTTCAACGAGCACAGGGTCATTATCTTGTAACTGCTTATTTTCTGCAAGCAATTCTGAACGAAGCTGGACATGAGCCACCAAGATTCGATCTTCCTTTTTTGTAATATCTAAATTGGCAAACTGCTCTAACAACTTCCACTCATGAAGCATCAAACTAGATAGTCTAGTTGTCGGCTTCTTGCTTAAAGCATCGCTACCACATTCCCTTTTCCGGGATGATATTCAATGGAGAAGTCGAAATCCTTTAAGTACTCTAACCACCTTCTCTGTCTCATATTCAGATCCTTTTGAGAATATATATATTTTAAGCTCTTATGGTCTGAGTATACGGTGAAAGTCTCTCCATAAAGATAATGCCTCCATATCTTAAGAGCAAACACAACAGCTGCTAATTCCAGATCATGCACAGGGTAATTCTCTTCATGTTTTTTCAACTGCCTGGAGGAATATGCTATCACTCTCCCTCTTTGCATCAATACGCAACCTAAACCGATTCCCGAAGCATTGGTAAAAACTTCAAAACCTCCTCCACCCAAGGGTAAGGCCAAAACTGGGGCAGTGGTCAAACACTCCTTCAAAGTCTGAAAACTCTTCTAACAATCATCAGTCCACTCAAAACAATTCTCCTTGCGAGTTAACCTTGTCAAAGGCACTGCAATCTTGGAAAAATCTTTGATGAACCTTCGGTAATAGCCTACTAAGCCTAAGAAACTTCTGATCTCAGTTACATTCACATCTCTTTCCCAGTTACGTACAGCCTGAACTTTAGAAGGGTCTACCGTAATTCCCTCTTTAGAAATAATGTGGCCTAGAAAAGATACCTCTTGCAACCAGAACTCACATTTACTAAACTTGGCGTATAGCTGATGCTCTTTCAATATTTGCAACGCCATTCTCAAGTGCCTTTCATGCTCCTCCTTGCTCCTCGAATATATCAAAATATCATCGATAAATACCACGACCCACTGATCCAAGTAGGGCTGGAACATACTATTCATTAGCTGCATAAAAGCTGCAGGAGCATTAGTTAGTCCAAACGGCATCACCACAAATTCAAAATGCCCATACCTGCTACGAAATGACGTCTTATAAATATCTTCATCTTTTATCCTCAACTGATGATACCCAGACCTGAGATCGATCTTTGAGAAATACTGGGCTCCAGATATCTGATCAAATAACTCATCGATCCTTGGTAAAGGGTACTTGTTTTTCACGGTGAGCTGATTCAACTGACGATAATCGATACACAGTCTCAAGGAACCATCTTTCTTCCTTAGAAAAAGAACAGGAGCACCCCATGGAGAAGTACTCGGACGAATGAACCCTCTTTCTAGCAAGTCTAACAATTGCACATTCAATTCTCTTAACTCAACAGGGGACATACGATAGGGAGTTCTTGAAACAGGTGAGACGCCAGGAATCAGATCAATAGAGAAAACCACCTCCCTTTTAGGGGGAATACCTGGTAATTCATTTGGAAATACCTTCGGAAAATCTTGAATAATAGGGATATCCATCAACTCCACTTCCTTCTTATCGGTTAAAGAAATCAAAGCCAAGAATGCTGGACACCCCTTTCTTAACAACTTATCTGCCCGAAGTGCCAAAATGAGTGGCACGGACTTGGATAGCCTAGAGCCAGAGAAAGAAAGTTCCGAACGTCCAGGGAAAGACACTACTCCTGACTTACAATGAACACTAGCACCATGCTTAGATAACCAATCATCCCCTATGATTACATCATAATCTTTCATCTTCATGCATACTAAATCAGTAGATAAATTACAACCATTGATCAAAACTTCACTAGAAGGATAATAATATTTAATCTCGGATCCCGAACCAATAGTGGTGGATATCATAAGATGAGAATCCAATAACACCGGTTCCACAGATAAAGTCTTAGCAAATTTCAGAGATATAAAAGAATGAGTGGCTCTAGTGTCGAAAAGTATGAATGCCGGCTTGGAAAGAATAGTAAGAGTACCTTCGACAATACCTCCTTCCTCGGTAGTCTGGGTCTCGGTCTCTGCCTCCTGGAGAGCTTGGAGCCTGCTTTGCCGCTTGAAACTTCCTGGCGACTTATCAGATGCTGCCGGTTCATTAATAAGGGGACATTCTGGAATTCGGTGGTCCTTGCTACCACACCTCAAACAAGCGCCTAACTTGCGCCAACACTCTTCCATCTTGTGACCTAGACGGTCACAACACTTGCAAACTGCCTTGGATGGCATAGCTGCTCCAACATTCTTCTCGACTTCCCTGGGTTTCTTGTTTTTAGAAAAACTCGGCCCGCCATTAGGCCTCTTCTAACCATTACCGGGTTTAAAATTCTTGGAACTAATTTTCAATTTTTAGAAATTTATATATGTATATATCAAATTGGCGCCCCACAGGATGTCTTCATTTAATTGAAGACGTCCAGGAAGTCGTCATTTAAAGAATTGATGCCTTGGGGTTACCCAACCTTTCAAATTTTTGATTTTTCAAAAAAACTATATATATATGAAATTGGCGCCCCTTTACCCAGTCTTCAATTAATTGAAGACTTGAGGGCCGTCTTCAATTCTGAAATTGAAGACTTAAGGGCAGTCTTCAATTCAGTAATTGGCGCCTGAGGGTTGCCCAATCTTTCAAAATTTTGATTTTTCAAATATATATATATATATATATATATATATATATATATATGAAATTGGCGCCCCTTTACCCAGTCTTCAATTAATTGAAGACTTGAGGGCCGTCTTCAATTCTGAAATTGAAGACTTAAGGGCCATCTTCAATTCTGTGATTTTCACCTGGCAGATACGTTTTGTGACTCAAAGCACTATTCATTTCAAAAAAGTTTCTCGAAATTCGAAAATAAGGATATGAATACTTAGTATAATTACTCGGGAGTCCAGAAACATGTTCAGATATAATTACTGAGTTTTGGTTTCACAGATATGAATTTTTTTAATGTTATAACTTTAATTCCTCAAGAAACAAAATTGACGCCCCTTTGAGCAGTCTTCAATTAATTGAAGACTTGAGGGCTGTCTTTAATTCTGAAATTGAATACTTAAGGGCCGTCTTCAATTCAGTAATTGAAGACTTAAGGGCCGTCTTCAATTCAGTAATTGAAGACTTAAGGGCCGTTTTCAATTCTGAAATTGAAGACTTAAGGGTCGTCTTCAATTCAGTGATTTTCACCTAGCAGATACGTTTTGTGACTCAAAACACTATTCATTTCGAAAAAGTTTTTCCAAATCAGAATTCGAAGACATGGTCAGATTGAGAAAAATCTCAGGGTCACAGAAGTATATTCTGTCAAAATTTTCAAGGTCCGATTTATTAGTTATAGATTTTTGAATGCGTTAATTTATTGGTTTCTGAAAATTCCAGAAAACGGAATTGACGACATGGTGCATGTCTTCAATTAATTGACGCCCTCTTAGGCAGTCTTCAATTCTGAAATTGGCGCCCTGGTCAGGGGTGCCAATTATAGAGAGGTGTCACTATTCATTTGTGTGAAAAAAACTCCGAATCAGGAAGTAATGGCACGAATGTGTTGAGAAAAATGTCAGGATTCCAGAAACATGTTCATGCAAAAATTTCGTGCTTTAGTTTGATAGTTATGGATTTTTGAATGTGTTGAATTATCAATTACTCAAAATTCCAGAAATCGAATTGATGACCTTGGTGGTGTCTTCATTGAAATGACGATTGTGCGAACAGTCTTCAATTTTGAAAATGGCACCCTGGTAAGGGGCGCCATTTACCATAGGGCTTAGAGCCTCCGTGCCTTTAAACTACGAACATATTATGTTAACAGAGACTATATATTAAGGTTTAAAACATGGTTATTAATACTATGAACCTAGTGTGATAAAATATGTTCAAAAACTCATAAAAATCATACTAACAAACTAAGTTTAAACTCTTAAAGATCATGGTGATACGTAACAGGCTATCAAAATAACATGATACATACATGATTATTACTTGATTACGGTAAAGTCAGATGATATATATAGCATGGTTGACTAGTTGATCGAACTCTAAACATGAATCAATTAACCTCTTAGCTACTAGTTAGGCAAGGATTTGAGAACACCTACCTCTATGAAGTGACAAGAGTTGACAGGAGAGGAAGAAGCAGCCCTTCCCTTCCTCTGCAACTCTTCAGAACTTGTTCCCGTATCTAGCCGTCGAACTAACCAAACAGGGAGAATAGAGTGTATTTTATAACCTTAGGGTCGACAAGATGGGAGACAAGATCTAGAATTATAGGGTATTTAATGGGTTGACAGCCTACACAGGCTGGAAGGAAAGAATGATCGTGATAATTGTTGGAAAAGAAATGACGTCCCAGAGAGGGTCGTGTATTTCACAAGTTAAGATTTTCATATTAAACTTCAAAGATTTTTATCTTTAAAAATTGATGGGATTTGTTTGTGAAATTTCAGGGGTGAGACCCTTACATTTTTCTCTATTTGTACATATAAATTTTGTTGAAAAAATCTTTTTAAATAAAAAGTGGCACTATTCATGTCACTATTCACGTTTAGGAAATAACGACTTAACATATGTCGTTATTTTGAACGGAGATTTTTGTATTCACTCTACACTAACCAAAATTGTCTATATACCCTTTCTCACATTCTAAATTCTGTTTATCCTTCAACACTTCATCTATATACCCTTATTTCTTCAAAATAATGATATAATGAAAAAGTTGAAATATGAAATTTTCTAAATTATGAAAATATGAATTGGCATCTTGTAAAAGTGATGTTTATCCTTTAAAACACTATATATATAACATATTTCCTATTTCTTTGGAATAGTGTAATATTAATTTCCTAAGTGATTGAAAATATAAATTGGCATTTCCTAAAATATAATTTGGCATCTTCTAAAGCATCTATTGATAATTAAATGTTTTAATTGGTTAAATCAATAGAATTAGAATATGAGTTCAATAATTATATATATATATATAATTTTTTTGTATATTTCTATTTTAAAATTCTCGGGTGTTACACCCTCCCCTACTTAAAAGAATTTGGTCCCCAAATTCAACTATATAAGGATATTGTGGAAAGTATAAAATACTTACAGTTTAGAATAATTCTGGGTATCTTCTTTTCATAGATTCTTCGATCTCCCAAGTTGCTTGTTGTTCCGCGCATCGATTCTATTAGATTTTCACCATAGGGATCGTCTTGCTCCTTAGAACTCGGACTTCACGGTCGAGGATCCACATCGGCCTTTGCTCATAAGTAGGATCTCTTTGAATCACCAAATCAGCATGGTTGATGACGTGAGAAGGGTCGTGCACATATTTCTTCAGCATAGATATATGAAATACATTGTGCACTTCGAGAGTTGAGAGGTAAAGCAATACGGTAGGCCACCTCGCCCACTCTTTCCAATACTTCGAATGGACCGATAAACCTCGGTGTAAGCTTGCCCTTAACACCGAATCTTCTAATTCCTCGGCCAAAAGATACCTTGAGAAATACATGGTCACCAACTTGGAACTCCAAATCTCTCCTTCTATTATCAGCATAAGATTTTTGCCTGCACTGAGCTACCTTGAGTATCTTTCTGATAAGGTGTATCTTCTCAGTCGAATCTCTAACCATATCCGAGCCTAAAATTTATCTGTCACCGACTTCTTCCCAGCATATTGGAGAACGACAACTCCTGCCACAAAGCGCCTCGAAAGGTGCCATTTGAATACTAGCTTGATAGCTGTTATTATAGGCAAATTCGACTAGGGATAAGTGGTCATGCCAGCTTCCTCTGAAATCTATAATACATGTCCTTAACATATCTTCAACAACCTGATTTGTCCTTTCAGTCTGACCATCTGTCTGGGGATAGAAAGTAGTGCTGAAATTAAGTTTCATCCCCAGAGAGTGTTGTAGACCCTTCCAAAAATGAGAGGTGAATCGCGGGTCTCGGTCACATACGATCGAGACGGGAACTCCATGCAATCTAACCATCTCCTTAATATACAGGGCAGCAAGTACGTCGACTGACCATAGGCTTTTGATGGGTAAGAAATGGGCCGATTTAGTTAGCCGGTCGATAATTACCCAAATTCCATCATATCCACCCCTAGACATGGGCAAACCCATGATAAAGTCCATGCCAATGTCTTCCCACTTCCACTTGGGAATATCCAACGGATGTAGCTTTCCGGCGGGTTTTTGATGTTCCGCCTTCACTTGTTGGCATGTGAGGCAACGAGACACAAAGTCTGCTACCTCCCTTTTCATGTTAGGCCACCAGAAAGTTCTTTTCAAGTCTTGGTACATCTTAGTGGCTCCAGGGTGGATCGTGTACCTCGATCGATGAGCTTCTTCAAGAATCTTCTTCTTCAATTCAGGACAGTCGGGCACACATGTCCATTCATGAAATAGCAATCTGCCATCAGGTGCCAGCTTGACATCCAGTCTGTCGTCTAGCTTGCTCTTTATCTCCACAAGTGAGGGATCTTCTTCCTGTAGCTTCTTGATTTCAGGTAGCAAATCTGGATGTAGGCTCATATGAGATAGAATAATACACATGTTCTTCTCATCTGTGTTGATATCAAGCTCAGAGAATTTCTCCAGCAGCTTCCATTCTTGTATCATGCAGTTGGCCAATATTGTTCTCGGCTTTCGACTAAGGGCATCAGCTACGGAATTACCCTTACCAGGATGGTACTGTATAGTGAAGTCGAAATCCTTGAGATACTCGAGCCAACGCCTTTGCCGCATGTTCAGCTCCTTTTGGGAGAATAAGTACTTGAGGCTTTTATGATCGGAGTACACAGTGAATTGTTCTCCGTAGAGATAGTGCCTCCAGATCTTCAAAGCGAATACTACCGCGGCCAGTTCTAAGTCGTGAACTGGGTAGTTCTCTTCATGTTTCTTCAATTGTCGGGAAGAATATGCAATGACTCTTCCATTCTGCATCAATACACATCTGAGGCCAATACCCGAAGCATCGGTATATACCTCATATTTTTCTCCTTCAATTGGTAATGATAAGACTGGAGCAGTGGTCAAGAGATTCTTCAAAGCTTGGAAACTCTTTTCACAGTCTTCATTCCACTTATGAGGCACTTCCTTGCGGGTTAACCTGGTCAGAGGAATGGCAATCTTGGAGAAGTCCTTGATAAAATGCCGGTAGTAACCAGCTAGACCCAAGAAGCTTCGAATTTCTGTTGTATTTGTGGGTCGTTCCCAGTTCTTAACGGCTTCGACCTTGGACGAGTCAACAGCAATTCCATTCTTCGAAATAATATGGCCTAAGAAGGATACTTCCTCGAGCCAAAACTCGCATTTGTTGAATTTGGCATATAGCTTATTTTCCCTTAATATCTGCAGTGCCTTCTTGAGATGTTCTTCATGATCATCTTCTGTCTTGGAATAGATCAGAATATCATCAATAAAGACCACAATGAATTGGTCTAAATAGGGCCTGAATATGATGTTCATTAACTGCATAAAAGCTGCGGGGGCATTTGTTAGTCCGAAAGGCATAACACTAAATTCGTAATGCCAATACCTGCTTCGGAATGAAGTTTTATGAATGTCTTTTTCTTTGATCTTCAATTGGTGGTAACCAGAATGAAGATCAATCTTGGAGAAATATGAAGCTCCTGATAACTGATCAAACAACTCGTTAATCCTTGGCAGCGGATATTTGTTCTTGATGGTAAGGTTATTTAGCTGCTGATAATCGATGCATAGTCTCATCGATCCATCCTTCTTTTTGACGAACAGCACGGGTGCTCCCCAAGGGGAAGTACTCGGCCTGATGAAACCCTTTTTCAATAACTCCATTAGTTGTTCCTTTAGTTCCTTCAGCTCAGTAGGGGACATTCTGTATGGTGCTCTAGAGACAAGACCAGCACCAGGGACAATGTCGATTGTGAACGACACTTCCCTTTCCAAGGGTAAGCCGGTTAAATCTTCTGGAAAAACATCAGGAAAATCCCGAATCACACGGATGTCTTCAAGTTTAACCTTCTCGACTTCCGTGGCAGTCACGAATGCTATGAAAGCCATGCATCCCTTATTCATAAGTTTACTAGCTCGGAGTGCTGATATAAGAAGTGATTTACTCCGAGGGCTATTGTAAACTAGCTCTGGGAAATCCACGAAAGTTACCTTGCCATGCCGGCAATCTACAGTTGCTTGGTATGTGGATAGCCAGTCGGCACCTAGTATGACATCATAACCCTTCATATCTAGGCATATCAGGTCAGCAGGTAAATTACCTCCCTTAATCATCACTTCACAATTTGGATAGTGATAAGTGATATCAGACTCATTCCCAAGAGGTGTAGATATGACCAAATCTAACAGTTCATGTTTCTTAGAAAATGAAGCAGCAAAGTTCTTGGAAACGAATGAATGAGTTGCTCCGGTATAAAAAAAACTTGAGCAGTTTATGAACGAATAGTGAGAGCACCTTCCACAATTCCGCCTTTAGTGGGTTCTGTCTCTCGGAGAGCTTACAGACGACCTTGTTTCTTTACCGGACGCTTCTCGTCTTTGGTGTCTTGTTCCTTCATCAGTGGGCAGTCTGGGATCCGATGCTCTCGGCTCCCGCATCGAAGACAAGCTCCTAACTTCCTCCAACATTCCTCGGTCTTATGGCTAGCTTTATCACAATACTTACAAATTTCCTTTGATTGTGTGGTGGTGGAGAATGGCCTGTCATTCTTCTGGAATTTCTTTGCCTTGGAGGGCTCCCCTCCCATGAAGAACCTTTTCTTGTTAAATGATTGTTTGAATTTTCCCGGGCTTGTGCAGGGTTCCTTCTTGTCTCTTCCTCAAATTCTCTCGGATAATTCGGTGGCGTCTTCTAGCAGTTGAGCTTGCCGAACAATCTCCGAATAGACTTGGATGTCCTTGGGGCAAGTTGTGTGATATAATGGGGTCGAAGCCCGTTGAGGAATCTTCTCGCCTTCATCTTCTCCGTACACACCAAGTGGGGTGCATACTTTGACAATCTTGAGAACTGGGCCTCATACTCGGCCACTTTCAAGCCCCGTTGTTTTAGAACGGCGAATTCTGTGGCCTTCTTCTCCTAGATATGGTCGGAGAAGTACTTGTTGTTGAACTACTCCGTGAATTCATCCCATGTGACATGGTATTCTAGCAGTGTTGCTTCTATGGGTTCCCACCAACATCGAGCGTCCCGCTCTAGTTGGAATACGGCCAGTAAAACCTTCTCCTCGTCCGTGCATTGCATTACATGGAAGATTCGTTCCATCTCCTTTAGCCAATTCTTGGCATCCTCGGGGTCGGATGAACCCGTGACCCTCGGTGGGTTCATGTTACGAAAACTTCGGTGGAGATCTCCCTCTCCACGGTTTGCTCCGCCTTGGGCCACTTGTTGTAGTGCCTGTGTAAGGCCTTGCACAGTGCGCTGCATCTCGCGCCATTGTGCTCTTTCCGCAGCCATGATCCTACAAAAGAGTTAAGTATGATAAAGATCGGGTTTACTTGTAAGGTCAAAAGTCATTATAGAACTTAACCCATGGCTCTATCCATCTCACCGGGTAAGGTATATCTATCCTTGGACTTGGGTTTTACCTATCCTTGGACTCAAGTTTTTACTTAGATTTCAATTTCTAACCTTTTATTTCTTCTAGTTCCCTAGGTTTGAAAACCTATGCTCTGATACCACGAAGACTGTCACGTCCCGAGCGCGGAAGATACTGGGATGTATGATGCGTCTATATAGATCGTGTCATTAGAGCGATAAGAATTTTAACATATAAAATTTTGCAGTGCACAAATGACTAAAAATCTAATAAATTCCAATAGTCCAAGTGATGTTTATTTGATTAATCAAAGGAAATAAAGTTAGTCCATGACAAATTTCCAATCTTAGAAAGCCAAACATTAGGCTACACGACTTAACATAAAGTTTATACCACTAACTGACATAACTGGGAATACAAGGTAGACTCAAATAAATTCAAAGACTCGACTAGCTAATGATAAATGGATGGCGTTATAGCACTCTTCACTCGGCCTCAAACCCATTCTTGTCGCTATCCGAATCACTTGAAAATGTTAGGAAGTAACTGGATGAGCGAATCACTCAGTAGGAATTACATCTCAAGTACGAGCAATCTTTACGTGATTTACAATTTACATGTATTCTCAGTATGGCTATGCATGATGTACGTATAATAAAAAAATTAGGTATACAGGTAAATCTAGGCATGAAGAACAATAAGAGATCAAGAACTATATAAGCAGAGTATAACAAGATTTCAAGTATTTGACAAACAGTATTTCAAGAATTTACAGATGTAAATGCCACTTCGGGCAAGCGGGGATTCATGTACAAGTATAAACGCAGGTATGAGAAGGAACGCATGTACAAGTATATCAAATAAAAATTCAATTCAAGCAAGTATTGTCAAGTACATATCAGAAGAATTGACTATTATCATGTAAGTATTTTGCCCTTTCTCGGGCCACAAGTCAAGTATTGCCCGTTTTGGGCCATGCAAGTCAAGTAAGTAAGGAGAGAGAGAGTAGGGGTGGAGTGTCTCAAGTCAAGCAAGTACTCCGGTGCAATGCTTAACACCGTGGTCAATAAACTCACATTGACACAAGTACCTTCGGGTGCTCCTCCTAGGACAAGACCGGGCCCCATATGTACAGCATTTCATGTATTACCTTTGACATCCACTCTCATTTATAGCCAATATGGAATTTCAAGAATTTAGAAATGTAGTACTTTAGACGAGATTTACTAGTCAGTTAGTTATGGAGGATTTTAGAGGTGGCCCCTACAGGCTCAAGAGGTGACTCCCGTCGTGTAGCACTTTGCGTCGTACGGCCTCAAGAGGTGCCTCCCACAACGTAGCACTTTATCCTGCATGTCACTTAGTTCCTACACTCCCAAATGGTAGTTTAAGAGATTCAATGTTTGACCATGTAGGGTATACACAAGTAGATTTTTCATGGAACAGAATTTTAAGAACTCATCATATGCAGGAGTATGGATTAGGGTTGTGTTTGCACAATTTTCGAGACAAATCAAGATCAGAAGTTGTAATTACTGAGTTGGCATCTGTGGGTTTGCTAATCCTTCACATTTTCAATTTTTTGAAATTTATATATGTATATATCAAATCGGCGCCCCTCAGGATGTCTTCATTTAATTGAAGACGTCCTGGAAGTCGTCATTTATAGAATTGACGCCTGGGGGTTACCCAAGCTTTCAAATTTTTGATTTTTCAAAAAAACTATATATATATGAAATTGGCGCCCCTTTACCCAGTCTTTAATTAATTGAAGACTTGAGGGCCGTCTTCAATTCTGAAATTGAAGACTTAAGGGCCGTCTTCAATTCTCAAAATTGAAGACTTAAGGGCCGTTTTCAATTCAGTAATTGGCCCCTAGGGGTTGCCCAATCTTTCAAAATTTTGATTTTTCAAATATATATATATATATATATATATATATATATATATATATGAAATTGGAGCCCCTTTACCCAGTCTTCAATTAATTGAAGACTTGAGGGCCGTCTTCAATTCTGAAATTGAAGACTTAAGGGCCTGTCTTCAATTCTGAAATTGAAGACTTAAGGGCCATCTTCAATTCTGTGATTTTCACCTGGCAGATACGTTTTGTGACTCAAAGCACTATTCATTTCAAAAAAGTTTCCCGAAATTCGAAAATAAGGATATGAATACTTAGTATAATTACTTGAGAGTCCAGAAACATGTTTAGATATAATTACTAAGTTTTGGTTTCACAGATATGAATTTTTTTAATGTTATAACTTTAATTCCTCAAGAAACAGAATTGACGCCCCTGTGAGCAGTCTTCAATTAATTAAAGACTTGAGGGCCATCTTCAATTCTGAAATTGAAGACTTAAGGGCCGTCTTCAATTCAGTAATTGAAGACTTAAGGGCCGTTTTCAATTCTGTAATTAAAGACTTAAGGGCCGTCTTCAATTCTGAAATTGAAGACTTAAGGGCCGTCTTCAATTCTGAAATTGAAGACTTAAGGGCCGTCTTTAATTCAGTGATTTTCACCTAGCAGATACGTTTTGTGACTCAAATCACTATTCATTTCAAAAAAGTTTCTCCAAATCAGAATCCGAAGACATGGTCAGATCGAGAAAAATCTCAGGGTCATAGAAGTATATTCTGTCAAAATTTTCAAGGTCCGATTTATTAGTTATAGATTTTTGAATGCATTGATTTATTGGTTTCTGAAAATTCTAGAAAATGGAATTGACGGCATGGTGCATGTCTTCAATTAATTGACGCCCTCTCGGGCAGTCTTCAATTCTGAAATTGGTGCCCTGGTCAGGGGCGCCAATTACAGAGAGGTGTCACTATTCATCAGTGTGAAAAAAACTCTGAATCAGGAAGTAATGGCATGAATGTGTTGAGAAAAATGTCAGGATTCCAGAAACATGTTCATGCAAAAATTTCATGCTTTAGTTTGATAGTTATGGATTTTTGAATGTGTTGAATTATCAATTACTCAAAATTCCAGAAATCGAATTGACGACCTTGGTGGTGTCTTCATTTAAATGACGACTGTGCGAACAGTCTTCAATTTGGAAAATGGCATCCTGGTCAGGGGCGCCATTTACCACAGGGCTGGGAGCCTCCGTGCCTTTAAACTATGAACATATTATGTTAACAGAGACTATATATTAAGGTTTAAAACATGGTTATTAATATTGTAAAACTAGTGTGATAAAATATGTTCAAAAACTCATAAAAATCATACTAACAAATTAAGTTTAAACTCTTGAAGATCATGGTGATATGTAACAGGCTATCAAAATAACATGATACATACATGATTATTGCTTGATTACGGTAAAGCCAGATGATATATATAGCATGGTTGACTAGTTGATCGAACTATAAATATGAATCAATTAACCTATTAGTTACTAGTTAGGCAAGGATTTGAGAACACCTACCTCTATGAAGTGACAGAAATTGACAGGAGAGGAAGAAGCAGCCCTTCCCTTCCTCTGCAACTCTTCAGAACTTGTTCCCGTATCTAGCCGTCGAACTAACCAAATAGGGAGAATAGAGTGTATTTTATAACCTTAGGGTCGACAGAATGGGAGACAAGATCTAGAATTATAGGGTATTTAGTGGGTTGACAGCCTACACAGGCTGGAAGGATAGAATGATCGTGATAATTGTCGGAAAAGAAATGACACCCCAGAGAGGGTCGTGTATTTCATAAGTTAAGATTTTCATATTAAACTTCAAAGATTTTTATCTTTAAAAATTGATGGAATTTGTTTGTGAAATTTCAGGGGTGAGACCCTTACATTTTTCTCTCTTTTTACATATAATTGTTTTTGAAAAATTCTTTTTAAATAAAAAGTGACACTATTCATGTCACTATTCATGTTTAGGAAATAACGACTTAACATATGTCGTTATTTTGAACGAAGATTTTTGTATTCACTCTACACTAACCAAAATTGTCTATATACCCTTTCTCACTTTCTAAATTCTGTTTATCTTTTAACACTTCAGCTATATACCCTTATTTCTTCAAAATAATGATATAATGAAAAGGTTGAAATATGAAATTTTCTAAATTATGAAAATATGAATTGGCATCTTGTAAAAGTGATGTTTATCCTTTAAAACACTATCTATATAACCTATTTCCTATTTCTTTGGAATATTGTAATATTAATTTCCTAAGTGATTGAAAATATAAATTGACATTTCCTAAAATATAATTTGGCATCTTCTAAAGCATCTATTGGTAATTAAATGTTTTAATTGGTTAAATCAATAGAATTAGAATATGAGTTCAATAATTAAATATATATATATATATATAATTTTTTTGTATATTTCTATTTTAAAATTCTCGGGTGTTACATTGGAAGCATCACCAAGTCAGCCCGAGGAAGAAGATACAGCTTATACAATTATCAGCCTGCCATTGCTGCCAAAGGGGCCCGTTGATGATATGTTCGATTTTAGCCAGGCATTTGCAAGATTATTTCATGAAGAAGACAGTTGCCAAAGGAGCCAGGAGGTGAGGCTTGTGCATTATGAGTAGAAGAAGCCAGCCATCCGTGCGCGGGAAAAGGGTAGCTCACCCGTCATTTCCACTTGGTCTCCTTCCCATTTGACGTCTCTCCTTTAAAAGCTAGAGTTTATACCCCGATCACCTCCACTCTTGATTGATCCGTTTCTATTTGAGATCCCTACTGATTTCCTCATCATTAGAACATGCAGTTGCTGTCCTCCGGTTGATCTATCTACTCCTTTCTTCTCCTCCTCCGATCCTTTTCTCGATCTCTTCTGTCCGTCCATGTATCCCCTCAGACTCCCTCCTCCATCTTCCTCTCCATCTTGCTGCATAATCTCCACTGATCTCCAAAAAAAAATGTCAAATTTAAAACGGAGGTCTCATTGGAAGATTACGCTATCTTCTCTCCATCCTCCTCCCAGGGGCATAAGGCCCCTGCTGTCTCCCTCCCACTAGATTTTCTCTCTCCTAGGTTAGACGTAGGGTCCATCGAGTCTAGGAAAGTAGAGTCTATTAGGTCTAGAGAATTAGGGTCTTGTTCTAGGTCATCCAACCCATCCTTGCCTGAGCTGCGCCCGCTGGCGCGACATTTTAAATCCATTCCTGGTAGGTTCTTGTAAGATCTAGCACAGCGATGTCGTGCTCTTCTTAAATGCATAGAGTTCATAGCAACGGCGATTGTGATCAAGGAAGATGAGGAGCAAGGCGGGGTGTGGAGCGATGACGGACTGGGAGTCTATGAAGTCATTGATGAGAAGGACCCGGTCGATTGTGAGGATAGCAATATAGATGACACTGTCGACTTGTATGTGCAAGGCTTAAAGAGATTTGACGAGCCATCGTTAGTAGTGGATGAACCTACGAAGGAAATAAATCTGGGAACTGATGGGGACCCCGGGCCTATTATTATTGCTGCTAATCTCCCTCTAGAAGTTGAAGAAGATTTAATCAAGGTCCTAAGGGAGTATAGCGATTCTTTTGCCTGGTCTTACGAGGACATGCCGGGTCTTGACCCCTCTCTGGTGGAATATCGACTAGTACTTAATCCAGGGGCAACCCCCGTGAAATAGAAGTTGAGAAGATTTCACCCCCACATGGCCTTGAAGATGAAAGAAGAAGTAGACAAATTGCATAAGGCCAAGTTCATTAGAGTTGTTTTATATCCCCAGTGGGTGCCGAATATAGTCCCTGTTATCAAGAAGGACGGAAAGGTGTGTATTTGCATTGATTTCAGGGATCTTAACAAAGCATGTCCCAAAGACAATTTCTCGCTGCCTTATATAGACGTGTTGGTGGACAACACCGCCGGGTATGAAGCATTGTCATTTATGGATGGTTATTCAGGATACAACCAAATCCGTCTGGCTCTTGAAGATCAAAAGAAAACCTCCTTCACCATGCCTTAGGGCACGTATTGCTACGTGGTGATGCCGTTTGGGTTGAAGAACGCAGGTGCCACCTATCAAAGGGCGATGATGGCTATATTCCATGATATGATGCATGCTTACATGGAAGCCTACGTGGATGATATCTTGGTGAAGTCAAGGATGAAAGAAGAGCACCCCGCCATTTTAGCCAAGGTGCTCCAGAGAGCTAGGGAGTACCAATTGAAAATGAATCCAAAGAAATGTGTTTTGGGAGTCTCTTCAGGGAAATTGCTAGGTTTTATAGTTAGCAAAAGGGGGATTCAGATTGATCCTAACAAAGCCAAGGCCGTCATGGATATGCCACTGCCTAAGAATGTTATGGAACTTCGAGGATTGATTGGACAATTGCAATTTATTAGAAGATTCATATCCCAACATTGTCAGAGGTGCCGCCCGTTTTATGAATTGCTAAAGGCAGGGGTCAAATTTGAATGGAATAAAAATTGTCAAAAAGCCTATGAGGATTTAAAGGTATATTTGTCTAATCCCGTAGTTTTGCAACCTCCTGTCCCTGGGAAACCCCTAGTCCTATATATTTCTATTATCGAGGATTCCCTAGGAGCTATCTTGGCATAGGTAGATAATGAAGGCAAAGAGCGGGCAACTTGTTACCTCTCCAGGTTGTTTAACCCGGCAGAGGCCAAGTATACTGCCATGGAGAAAACTTGTGTCGCCTAAGTTTGGGTAGCTCAGAAGCTGAAACACTACTTTCTAGCCCACCCGGTTAGGCTGATCTTTAGAATGGACCCAATTCGCTATCTCCTAGAAAAGCCCATCCTTTCTAGCAGGTTAGCTTGCTGGCAGAGTTTTCTCTCTCAGTTTGACATCACATTCGTTGTTCAGAAGGCAGTCAAAGGATGTGCCATTACTGAACACCTCGTCCATCTTCCTATCTCCTGCACGGACTCTATTCAGGATGATTTTCCTGACGAGCATCTCGATCTTCTTACTCATCATCCCTTTTGGTCTCTGCACTTTGATGGTGCACTCAACTCTCAAGGCCGAGGGATAGGTGTTGTTCTCCTCACTCCGGAAAGGGTGACGATTCCCTTTGCATATCAGCTTCATTTTCATGCTACCAACAACATCGCCGAGTACAAAGCTCTCCTGGCTGGATTGAAGCACGCAAATCTCTTGGGCGCACGTTATTTGAACATCATAGGAGACTCTCAGCTCATTATGCGGTAAGTTCTATCAACTTACCACACTCGTGACCTGAAGCTCAAGCCATATCAGGATTTGATCACTCTCTTAGCTAGGCAATTCTGCAAATTGATCTACATCCATACTCCTCGATCTCAGAATATCCTTGCCGATGCACTGGCATCTCTCGCTCCCTCTTTGTCTTTCCCTCTCAATCGGAGCACTGAGACTATCGTCGTCCAAAAATTTTACGCCCCCTCTCTTCAAGATCCTTGGTATGACAGCCTTAGGAAGACTGTAGAGGCGAGGGCTGAGAAGGAAGATTTGAAGGAAGTATCTTTAACAGAGTTAGAAGAGATCCTCGAAGAAGAAGAGTTGCCATGGTACCATAAAATCGAGCTGTATTGAAGGGATGGATCGTTCCCAGAAGGGGCAAGTGCTGAACTGTGTAAGGCTATTAGAAGAGCCACCTCGAACTACACTATCATTGCTGCGGAATATATACAAGCACGCTCTCAATGGAATGCTCATGAGATGCTTAGATGATGATGAAGCTTGGAAGGTGGTCGAAGTAGCCCATTTAAGTGAGTGTGGGGGTCACGTCAATGGCCAGACTCTAGCAAAGAAAATCCTTAGGTAGGGTTACTATTGGCCAACTCTAGAGGAAGATTACTCCCTCTACGTCTAGAGGTGTCTTAAATGCCAACTCTATGCTGATAAAATCCACGCTCCTGCTTCATCTCTTCATCCTCTCTCTGCTCCTTGGCCATTCTCCATGTGGGCTTTTGACATCATTGGCCCGCTAGGTGATCCAATTCTCAGACCAAGCAGAAATCCTTTATCCTCACCGCCACTGAGTACTTCACCAAGTGGGCCGAAGCGGAAGCGTACGCAGAGATCAAGGCTACCACGGTGTGCCGCTTCATCTTAAAGAATATCATCTCGCGGTTCGAGTGCCAAGCAGCATCGTCACCGACAATGGACCCCAGTTCATCTCTCAAGAGCTCAGGACCTTTGTAAGAAGTTTAATATTTCATTGCATCATTCATCTCCATACTATCCTCAAGGCAACGGTCAAGCCGAAGCCACTAATAAAACCCTTCTAAAAGTATAAAGAAAACATGCGAATCTCACAAAATTTCTAATTGGCCTGAACGATTAGTGGAAGCTCTATGGGCTTACCGCACCTCCGCCCGTACTCCTACGGGGCAAACCCCCTATGCTCTTACTTACGGGATGGAGGCGGTGCTCCCATATGAGATCTTGATCCCTTCCCTAAGGGTACAGCTCAATAAGAAACTTAATCTTGACGAATGTTGAGAGGCGTTGCCCGTCCAGCTGGAACTCTTGGATGAGAAGAGGCTAAATGCGGCAGATCACGTGGATGAGAAGAGAGTTTCGCGTTATTTTCAAAAGAAGGTAATTGAGCGTAAATTTCAAATAGGTGATATGGTTTTGAAACGTAAATTCATTAGGTCTGGAGGTCCTAGATCTAAATTGCAACCTAACTAGGAAGGACCGTTCGTCGTTAGAGAAGCTTATCCAGGGAATACATATCGTCTAGTTAATGCGGAAGGTGAAGAGCTATCTCATGCGTGGAATGGGTTGTATCTTAAGTATTTTTTTCCTTAGAGTTAGGCTAATAAAGACCCGGTAGCAAGGTGTCCCTTTTCTCAACTACAAAAGAAGATTTCGAGCTTGGTACTCACACTTCACGGCGTCCCTAGTCGGGTTTCCCCATTTTTTGTGTAACACTGTTTCTCCTCTGGCCATGCTTGGGGGAAGTAAAAGTCCCTATGTGTTTCTCTCTTCGGCTGAATCTAGGGGCAAGAGGCGAATAAAAGGGGCGATGACTGATCTAGACACCCCGATGAAAGGAGGTCTCAAATAGGGGCAATCCATTATGACCTGATTCCACGAGGAAAAGCAACAACAAAGGAACCAAAGAAAAAAGAAAAGAAGATGGGCAAAAGTCAAAGCCAAAAGCTCATTTCAAAAGCTCAAAGCTCAAAGTCCAAAAGCCTCAAAAGTATGAAACTAGACATGACAAGAGTGGCAGTACAGTTTCCCCGCGGGACGTTATGAGCCCGGTCGTATGCGTGCCTAAAATAAATAAAGGTTCGATGATGGACACAAAATCAGGGCGCAACAGACTGAATCTCTGAAGGGGTTGTCACGAGAAGGATTCAAACTATAAAAAAAAACCTCTATACCTGGCCTAGGCTTACCTCTCGAATTCTTTTTTTTCTTTTAGGACTAGATTGTACCCTGGGTATGGCCTCGGTAGAAGCACCATCATACAAATTGGCCCCCGACCAGGGATTGTCACCTCAAAAGGCACGCCAACCTCAGGAGATTCCTAGTGGGACAGGTAGGACTCTCGTTGCCAGGACGAAACTAGCATTCAAAATCCAAAAAACAATCAAATATTTCAAAACCCCCAAAAAAATCTAATATTTCAAAACCCCAAAAAATCAGATATTTCAAAATCCAACTAAAAAATCAGATATTTTCAAAATTTTCAAACAAAAACCATCATCCTTTGCATAGCATGCATTGCATTTATACATTTCATTACATCTCGCCTATTTAATAAAGGCTCCATCCCTTGACCAAATATCAAGGATCAGTCATTTTCTAACTTGCTACAGGCAAGGGGTTGAGCCTAAGAACATATCTGACTTGTTTGATTATTTAAGTGTGTGCAGGCACAGGTTCCATTACCTCAGGATTCAAGACTCTCAAGTTTCTCTATCTCCGGTCCCTTTGCAGTCTTTTGTTAGGCTGCTTCATCTCCCCTAGCAGTCGCATGGGGACCGTTTTCCTCACCCGAGAGCCAAAACTCTCAGGTTTCTCTGTTTCTCATCCCTTGCGGTCCTTTGATAGACCGTTAGTCCCTTCCAAGTGGTCTAGTTGCGACCGCATGCCACACTCGAAAGCCAAAAAACATCGTTTTCCTGTGCTCTTTCCCCTTGCGGTCTATCGCCAGACCGTTAGGAGGGCCTGGCGGTCCTTTGCTGGACCGTTTTTAAAAATAGAAGATCTTGTTCTATCTAAACTATCAAGCTAATAATGATTCATTATACACCTTTCAAACCAGTCTCTTATTTCATTCAATCAAGGTTCATAATACATTGTTCTATCAAGGTTCTCAAGTACATCATCAATAAAATTCAAATTACATTCAATTTTCCATCGGCACGGGGCCGAATCTTGCGCAATTCCTTCACATAAGCTCGGTAATTCCCTTCATCCACTGTCACTTCTGCTTGCAAGGCACGGACACGGCTGATCTCCCACATGATCAGAGCGCTCCGGATCATCCGCTCGTCCTCCTCGGTCTCGATCTTCCTAGCTTGAAGGGGTGGATAGTGTGATAGTACTGGAACCGTAGTTCGGGGAAGCTCAATTTGCAAGTGGCACCGGTGTGGGTTGTAGATCGCCAAGGTAGTGTTCCCCACTAGTTGCAGGTCTAGGCCCAATCACCGAGGTAGTCTAAGGGTAGTGCCTTGAAGAACCTGGGGTTGCATCACGAACTTGTCAATTGGTAAGGTGTTGAGGAAGAGGCGCCAATCGTCCCTTGTCTTCTTATCCGTAGATCGGCATTCAACCTGTGAAGAAAATCCAGATGCACCTCCTATGAAGTAGAGTGGGTGGCTCCCGAATATGCGGCTAGCTAAAGGCATGTCCTCCTTGGGTAGAAATTTGAGTCTAACCCCCATCCAACACTCAAGGATGATCATAGACCCAAAGAGGGGTCCGCCTGAAGAAGCTGAACTAAGGCCTTCATAGAGGTAAGAAAGGACGGCTTGGGAGATGGATAAACCCCGCCACAACCCACTAATAATGCTGAGGTTTTGGATGTCTAAGAGGTGGTCAGTGGTGGAAAAGAGGAAGACCCCGCACAAGCAAATGGAAGTAGCTTTGGCTATGGCTTCATACCTCCCCCACTTGTTTTTGCAATGGGAAGTGACCCATCAGGCTATGGGAATCAAATGGATATGGTGGGAGCTAATCATGGATTTCACATCCTTTGGGTTATGTATAAAATCTCCCAAGATGAGTGATAGATCTATAGGTTCAACCGTATGACACGCCAAGTCTTCGTCTCCCACCTTAGTCTTAGGAAGGGCTTGGAAGGTCTCTACCTCTTCTATAAGGATAGTAGCTTCAAAGGTTGGGAATATGACGGTGTGTGTTTGAGGATGCCATAACTCCACTAGAGATGAAATGCTAGACCAATCTAATGAAATTTTGTGGAAATTCTTGGCTACGACTACTAAAGGGTGAAGGTGCCATGCCCTTAAGATTGAGAGGACCTCTAAAGGAAGTTCCTTTATCATGAGAACCACCCACTTCAAGCTAGAGTAGCATCTTGGGCCAGGAATGAGCCAGAAAGAGGAATAAAAAAAAAGAAGAGGAAGAGGAATGCCATGAGAATAAACTTAAGGAAATTCAAGAAATTTTTGAGATTGATTTGAACTCACCTCTCTTGAAGAGCTTGTGCTTGATGCGCTCGGCACCTGTCGTTTAAAATTATCGTGCCACACAATTTAAATATTTATAAAACCGTACTCACTCACTAAAATGGATTTGAAAACATGAGTAAAGTGGTAAGAACGGGTCGATCCCACGAGGAAGAAATATTTTCATTTAAGCATGAGTTGGAAAAATTCTTATATTTGAAAGCTCCGAATTTTGAGTGAGATTTAACTAGATGAAAAGTAAAATTGCATGAAAACAAATGAATCTAAAGAAATAACAAAATTAAATGTGAAATAAAATAGACGAATTTGGATAGATTTGGTGCGGCTGTGGTGTGATAATGGCGTCGTCTCCTCAAGCCTTTGATTTACGAGTCATCGGGAACGACCACGTACACTCCACCGGATAGGAACCGCGTCTCTTGACCGTCTTTGGAAGAATTTTAGAAAATGATCAAGATAGAATTTTGGAAGAATATTAGAGAGATGGAGAGAGATTATGCAAAAAATTAAAACATGAATTAAAGCAAACTCACAAGTGGATAAAAGTTACAACAAAATAAATAAATTACAACACACTTGAACAATAACAAAAATAAATTCGAGAAGCCTAATCATATACTAAGTAAAAATAAATGAAGGGGGGCACTAATGCTACAAAAGGAGAGGGGAATGAGAGAGTCTATCTACGTAACTATGCCTATTGCCTATTAAGGAGGGAAGTGTCTCCCATAACCTCTTTATATAGGCTCCAAAATATCACTGTTCTCCCATGTGAACACCCCAAGCCCACAATTTGTAGTATTCTTCTTTCTTTCTCTGCCTCTTTTCCTTTCTCACGTTGGATGTGTGTTTGGCTCTGGCCAACAGTGTGAAGCCTCCCGACATGTTGAAAAAATGGCTCAGCCGCAAATCCTCGGCCAATGTTGCCGACGTGTGTGTGAAGCCTTGCAAGCGCACTTGGCCGCTTTGAATGGCCTTTTGGCCTTGTCGACCGTGTGAAGCCACAGCCACAAGAACCCGCCGAAGCCAACCACGTTGAAGCCTTCGTTGTCTGCAGAACGTTGCCCAGCCATTTGCCTTGGTGCCACCACGTGGACCCCATTAATGCGTTTCCAGCCCTCCTTAGCCCGCCTGTGCCTTTGGTCACCTTCACCTGCCACTTGAGAAGCCCTGCATATGCCTTTGATGCCAGCATGAAAGCTGAATCCGTGTTGAAGCCCTGCATGCGAAAGCTGCCGCTGTCGTGGAGCCCATGCATGTGAAGCCTCCATGTTCGTGGCCCATCCTTGGCACCTGCCTTCCTTTCATTTGAAGAATCAACGTGGCTATATGTATGTGGAGAGGGGGATTTCCGCAGCCCACCACAAAGGCAGCCCAACAAGACCTACAAGGTCCAACCGGGCGAGCCCACCCAAGTGATAGCCCACAGGGCCCACTTCGGGAGAAAAACCCAATAAATAAAGACTCGAGGAACCAACTCTCCCCGGTGGCCTTCTAGGCTCGGAGGGCCCGAGACAACGGTCAGGTCGCATGGAAGGTCCGGTCTAAAGCCCACTCTCCGACCGAGAGAAAGAGGCTCCAGCCGACCTATCCGACCCCACCTTCGCCGGGCCATGCCTATCGCTCGGACACGAGCTAGCATCCCCGTAGCTCGGTGAGACCGCTTGATTATCTGCAGGTGCGGTCGTTCAGAGTCCTCCACTAGCGGGAGAGTCATGGGAGCTACCGAACTCCAAGGGGATAACGCCCCCACGATCCGGCCATGAAAGCCCCCGCTGAAGACGTAACTCCCGCCGGGAAGCCCTCAGCTCACCGGACTCTTAAAAGGCGACGCACTATTTAAGCCAGGGATACCCTCCGGAAGATGGTAAGATGAACTAGCCATTCGCATACCCTAAGCTCCTGAGCACGATTCGCTTCACCCTTGGTGGAGAGGATTCTCGCGCATCAGCTCTCTCCTCCCCCCATTATCACTTCCACCATCGCTCTACTGACTTAGCCATCGGAGGGTTTTGCCCCAGGGAGATCCCCTGGGCCCTCTGATACGTTTCCCTTCTCTTGCAGAAACATCTTCTGGTGATCTACAGCCCGCTCAGGACACAGCGCGAGATTCCGCCTCTTCATCTGGCGCCGTCTGTGGGAAACGCACGAAGAGTCAAGATGGTGAGAAAAAGCTCAGGGAGGAGATCCGCCGGCGGGGCAGGTAAGGCTGTGGCAGCGGCGGGAGGCGTCCCCCCTAGGGTCTCGCAGAGCCCCCCCTCCAACGCCAGCGTCCCCACTAACGGACCACCACCCCCCCCGGCGGAGACAGGGGCACCCCTCGACGGTGGCGCCAACGCCTTCCAAGCCCTCAACGAGAAGATGGACGTCCTCGTGGAGCTCATGAGGGCCCAGGCGGCCCGGGACGCGAGGTCCCGCGCCCCGTCAGGAAGTCCCCCTCGAAGGAGTGCAACGCAGCACACCGCCGGAGGCCGCTTCACCCTCCGCGGCCGACAGCTCCTCCGCAACGACGTCGGAGGACCCTCGCAAGCTCCGCCTGCGGAGCAAGAGGCTTCCTCCACGCCGAGGAGAGGGAAGCAGGGGGCGAGGCCGCCGCGCCCGGGCACCAGTGCTCCGGGAGATCGCCACGACGCCCCCCCCAGCCCCACGGCGCGGCCACAGCCGGAACTGTCCCTCCGGCTACGAGATTTTGAAAGACGGTTCGCAGAGCAAGAGCGCGCTCTCCGCGCCCTGCAGAAGACCTCTTTCCCGGAGGACGAGGAGAAATCCCCTTTCTCCGAGTACATCTTGAAGGCAGAGGTCTCTCCTAGAGCCTCCATCCCAACCTTCAAGCTCTACGACGGCCAGGGCGACCCAGCCGACCACTACGACAGCTTCGACGCCCTGGTGACCCTGCATGGAACGCCGGATCCCATCAAATGCCGAGCCTTCGCGGCCACCCTGGTCCAGGGCGCTCAGGCATGGTTCCGAGCCCTCGCCCCGGGGTCCATCCGAGACTTCAGGCAATTCGGGCGAATTTTCAAGGAGAGCTTCGCCGGTAGCGCCCCCCCAAGGTCAGTAGCGGGGCTCCTGGCTCTCAAACAGGCGCAAGGGGAGAGGCTCCGGACTTACGTCCACCGATTTAAATCGGAAGCCCTTAGGATCCCCCGCCTGGATGTGGCCTCAGCCACAACCGCACTGACCGGGGGCACCCGGGACGAGAATCTCCGCCGCGAGCTTGTCCTCCACCCTCCCTCGACCCTTGCCGAGCTAGTGACTCTGGCACTGCGCCACGCCGAGTGCGAAGAAGTACTCAGCGCCTGCCGAGACACAACCGGCTCGGGTCGGGAGGGGGACAAAAAGCGGACCTCCGAGCCAAACCCTGGCTCGAGTAAGAAGCGCGATCGAGAAGGAGAGCGCAAGAGAAAGTACGAGCGGTATACCCCCTTGACCGCACCAGTCTACGAGATCTATGAAGACATCAAAGACTCGGGACTTCTCCGCCAGCCCGAGCCGATGAGGTCGAAGAACCGCAAGCGGGACAGGCATTGCCTGTTCCACGGCGACCACGGGCACCACACCGGAGATTGCCATCAGCTCCAAGACGAGATCGAGCGCCTCATCCGTCTGGGGCATCTAGCCCGGTTCACAACCGGGCACAAAGAAGACCGAGACGCCGCAGAGGAGATCGACAACGCCCCCCGAGGGGTCCACATCAACGTCATCTCCGGAGGAGCGGCATCGGGAGGCGACACCAGCCGAGGAAGGAAACGTCATGCCGAGCGGGCCAGCCGAGCCTTAGAGCCCCCCAAAGGCCCGCCAATGGAGCCCCAGGTCATAGTCTTCTCCGACCAAGACCTGGAAGGGCTGAGCACCCCGCATGACGATGCCCTCGTTATCTCGGCCACGATAAATCACTGCAATGTAGACAGGATTTTGGTTGATAATGGGAGCGCCCCCGATGTATTATCTTATGACTGTTTTCTCAAGATGGGGGAAGACCCATCCAAGCTCCGCCCGATCCGAACACCCCTGTGCGGGTTTAATGGCCTGGCCACCTACCCCGAGGGAGCCCTAAGCCTGCCGGTCACTATCGGCACCCCACCCAAAACCGTTACGGTCATAGTGGACTTCATAGTGATTAAAGGTATGATAGCGTACAACGCCATTTTCGGCCGAAAAATTCTCAGCCGAATAAAGGCCGTACCATCTACCTATCACCAAAAAATGAAGTTTCCCACCAAAAATGGGTTGGGGGAAGTCCGAGGTAACCAGGCCACGGCTAGAAGGTGCTACAATATCTCGGTGGAAGCCTCAAGGCCGGACGGGAAGGATAAGGGCCCCAGGGGAGTCGAAGGAAAAACCGTGACCACCGAGCCCGGTGGCGAATTATTAACGGTATTCCTGAACGACGACCCGGCCCTTGGAGTGAGGATCGGTTCCGACCTACCACCGAAGGAACAGCAGCAATACAAGGAGTTTCTTTCTGGGTACGTCCGGGTCTTCGCTTGGTCCGACGATCAACTCCCTGGTATACCAGAGGAAACTGTGATGCACAAGCTTAACCTCGATGCCACCGTGAGACCCGTACAGCAGCGGAGGAGGAAGCATGCGCCCGAGAAACAGGCGATCATCAAGGCGCAGGTCACCAAGGGACAAGAGACTGGTCTTTTCAGACCGGTCCTGTACCCAACGTGGCTAGCCAACGTCGTCCTGGTGCCGAAGACCACCGGCAAGTGGCGAATGTGCGTAGACTTCACCGATCTGAACAAGGCCACCCCCAAGGACTGCTATCCGCTACCGAGCATCGACCAACTGGTTGACTCAACCTCGGGCAACGAGATACTCAGTTTCCTGGATGCCTATTCGGGTTATCATCAGATCCGAATGAACCCTGAAGATGTCGAGAAGACCGCCTTCATCACCGACTACGGCGTGTACTGCTACACCCGGATGCCCTTCGGATTGAAGAATGCTGGAGCCACATACCAGCGACTGGTCAACCATATGTTCGAGGGACAGTTAGGTCGAACGTCGAGGCCTACATCGACGACATGCTCGTCAAGACCCCGAGGGCTCACGATCACCTCACCGACCTGACCGAGACTTTCGGCACCCTCATGAAGTACAGCATGAAGCTCAACCCCGCCAAGTGTGCCTTTGGAGTAAGATCCGGGAAGTTCCTGGGTTTCCTGGTCACTCAGCGGGGGATCGAAGCAAACCCTGACAAGGTCCAGGCCATCCTGGACATGCGCCCGCCCACGTGCATTAAAGACGTCCAGCGTCTGACGGGGCGTGTCGCCGCTCTCAGTCGTTTCCTGTCCCGTGCGGCCGAACGATGCTTGCCCTTCTTCAAGCTAATGAGGGGGCCTAAAATAGCGTCTGCTACGTTCGCATGGGACGGGGAATGCCAGACAGCGTTCGCCGAGCTCAAAGAGCTCCTAGCTTCACCCCCGGTGCTTTCCAAGCCCGTTGCGGGCGAGGTTTTGCTGCTCTATCTCTCGGCGACGCCATCAACGGTCAGCTCGGTCCTAGTCAGAAATGACTCGGGAGTCGAGAGGCCGGTCTACTACACCAGCAAGGTGCTCGGCGAGGCCGAGCGGAGGTACCCCGCAACCGAGAAACTCGTGCTAGCGTTGGTTACCTCCGCAAAGCGCCTCCGACCCTACTTCCAGGGGCATCCCATCACCGTGCTAACCGGCGAGCCACTGAAGAAGATTCTGGCCCACCCCGAGGCCTCGGGGCGACTTGTCAAATGGGCCATCATGCTCGGGGCATACGACATCTCGTATCGGCCACGATCAGCTATCAAGGGGCAAGCGCTCGCCGACTTCATCGCCGAGAGCACCGTTCCGGTCGAGGACAGGCCTCCGACAGCAACCGGGCCAACCTGGGAGCTGTTCGTCGATGGATCGTCCAACTCGGTCGGCAGCGGCGCAGGGATCCTCCTAAGGTCCCCCGAAGGAATAGAGTTGCAGTACGCCCTAAAGTTCAACTTTCCGGCGTCCAACAATGCTTCCGAGTACGAGGCCCTTATCTCGGGGGCCCGCATGGCCCGACGGTTGGGGGCTGAGCGAGTCAGGATCCACACCGACTCCCAGCTGGTCGCAAGCCAGGTCAGTGGCGAGTACGAAGCTCGGGAGGCACCTATGATCAAATACCTCCAGTTGGTCCGGAGCCTGGCCCAGCAGTTCGAGGAGTTCGAGGTAGTCCGAATAGCTCGGGAGCAAAACTCTCGGGCGGACGCCCTCTCCCGACTGGCCTCCTCCCTAGACCCGGAAGGTACACGATCGGTCCTCCTAGAAGAGCTAGAGCGCCCGAGCATAGACTCGGAGCTCCTCGCCATTGACTCGGCCACTCCCGACGACTGGCGCTCCCCCTACCTATCCTGGCTACGAGACTCCCAGGAACCCTCCGACTCTCGAGAAGCCCGCCGGATGAAGTACCAAGCTCGGCGCTTCGTCATCCTCGACAACGCCCTCTACCGAAGATCGTTCTCCGGGCCCCTTCTGAAGTGCCTCGGCCCCGACGAAGCGAGCCAAGCTATTGAGGAGATTCATCGAGGCCTGTGCGGAGCACATTCAGGAGGTCGGTCGCTGGCCAGAATCCTGCTAAGGCAAGGATACTGGTGGCCGACCCTCCAGCGCGACTGCACGGCTTACGTACAACATTGCGACCGTTGCCAGCGGTTCGACCATTTGGTCCACCAGCCGGCCACGGAACTTGTCACCCTTACCGAGCCCTACCCTTTCGCTCGGTGGGGGATCGACATCCTTGGGCCATTCCCAACGGCTCAATCCCAGAAGAAGTTCATCATCGTCGCCATCGACTACTTCACCAAGTGGATCGAGGCTGAAGCAACAGCGAGGATCACCGAGACAGTCGTCTGGGGTTTCGTATGGAAATCGATCATTTGTCGCTTCGGCATCCCCCGAGTGATAGTGAGCGATAACGGGCGGCAATTCGACTCTCGATACTTCCGAGATAGATGTGCCGACCTAAATATCCGCAACCACTTCACTTCGGTCGCCCACCCTCAGGCCAACGGGCTGGTTGAAAATGCCAACAAGACCATCTTGAAGGGCATAAAAACCAGACTCGGCAAGGCTAAGGGTAGCTGGCTCGAGGAACTGCCTAGCGTACTATGGTCGCACCGAACGACCCCCAGAACGGCAACCGGTGAGACCCCTTTTCAACTGGTATATGGCACCGAAGCCGTCGTTCCATTGGAAATCGCCAATCCGTCTCTCCGAGTGATCAGCTTTTTGCCCGAGGCAAACGAGCAGAAGCTGCTCGAGAACCTCGACCTGGCAGACGAACTCCGAGAGATCGCGAACGTCCGAGCTACGGAGTACCAGCGCCGCCTCACTCGGTACTACAACGCCAGGGTCCGAGGCAGACAATTCCGACCAGGGGACTTCGTCCTCAGGAAGGCAGAAGCCTCTCGACCACTAGAGGCGGCGGGCAAGCTATCCCCCAATTGGGAAGGCCCCTACCGAGTGATCGAGACGCTCGGAAAGGTGCGTACAGGTTAGCCACAATGGAAGGGGAACCCATTCCCCGGACATGGAACGCAACCACACTACGCAGATTTTATTTCTGAATACTGTATCAACAAATTGGGTAAAATAAACCCCCTTATCTTTCGCATTCATTCAAGATAACTGTTGGTACATCAGAAAGGCAACTGCCAATACATTACATAACAAAAAGCGAAAATCCATCTGGCACCGCAGCAAACGGCCATCGCCCGGTCGACCCGGTCTTGACCTTCTCGCATCCAGCCACTGACTCTGCCTCGCGTAGAAACTGGCTCGGACAAGAGATGGTCGACCCAGTTGGCTCGGGTGGTCCGTGACAAAGGTGACAGAGGGACGGCAAGGAGAAGGCCACCTTTCACGCAAGGAAGGCTACCTTCCAAGTTGGCAACAACCTGGAAAAAGGGCACGCCGCGAAGGTCCCCTTTCTTCCAAACTGCCAACTCTTTGGAGGCGAACAGAAAGCAAGCAGCCCCCGAAGAGTGAAAGAAATGAAGAACAAAAGAGAGAGAAAGAGGCAGCGGACGGGGGTGAGGAAGGGACTGGAGCCGCCTCCTCCCCTCCCACGGAGGGGAATGGCGGCCGGCATCCCTAACTCCCCCGTCCACCCTCCATCTCGACGTCCGCCCGGAAGCCTCGCTGGAGCCAAGAGGAGGCAAACGGCGTGCCCCCGCACGTCGAAGCCCTCTCCCGATCCGCGCGGCAACCGTCGGACCCATCTCATGCACGCGCGGTGACCGTGGGACCCGACCGATATTCCAGGATAGCTGGAACCGACCGCTCCCCGTCGTCTGCAACATCACCTTCTGAAGGGTCCTCCATGCTCCGATCACGGCGGTGCAACGCAAAGCGAAGACGAGGGAATAAGAGCAGACCGCCGGTGAAAGTCCTAAGTGTTAAGAGAGAAGGAGCACCCTTCGGTCCTTTTTATAGGCCAAGGGAGGCCACGCGCCTTAAATGACTCCCCCCTCGAAAACACGCTACAGGACCTCCCTGGGAAGGTCACCTCAAAATCCTTGCCCCCCGCCCTAGCGGGATTCGCGAAGCACCTCGACTTTCAAAGCATGGTAATACGGAAGGACGCCCGCCAGAAGTCTCCCGAATCGACGTGCGAAAACGGCGCAAAAAATATCGGCACTTTCCAACTGCCCCGATACGCCAGCCAAATCACAGCAAAGATAGCGATCAAATAAAGTAAGTTATTTATTGCCTCCCATAAAAGCCTCTTACAATAAGGAAGACGAACAAAAGGGGAAGGGGCAAAATAAAGTTACATCAGGCCTCGGGCCCACTTTGAAGCTCGGGAACCGCAGTAGGGGACGCGTCACCCCTGGTACCCTCGGCGACGGCCGGCCCGGACACTGACCTCGCCTGTGCGAGAACTGTCCCGGTCAGGAGCCCTCTCGAGGCCTCCGGAGCTGGTGACCCCGCAGGGGGCGACTCCTCCGGTGCTTCCCCGGCCGAAGATGAGGAGCTGGAATCTGACTCGTCCGAGTCATAACGCTGGCCATAAGGAAAATAACCTCCTCATTAGTATAGTTCATCGCCCGGCGATAGCCCTGCTTGAACCCCTTTCGAGCACCCCGGCGGAGCGCTACCTCGTAGTAGGGTAGGGCGGCTGCAATCAGGTCGGCCGAGTAAGCTTCCGAGCCTTTATAGCGCTCGATCGCCTCCGCCTCGACCTGCCCGTCCCGAGCCCGCTCCGCCTCGGCCGCACGCTCTTCCGCCCTCGCCAGACGCTCCTCCAGCTCGGTCATCCTCCGCTCGGCCTCGGTCATCCGACCCTCCGCCCGGGCTCGGTCCGCCTCGGCCTCGGCGCGAAGGCGCTCCGCGTCCTCCGCCCGATCCTGCAGCTCGCCGCGCTCAAGCTCCCAGAGGCCATCCAGCTCGATGTGACGTTGACGCTCGTCTTCTAGACGTTTGCTCTTCCTCTCGAGCGATTCTTGGGCCCTTGTCAGCTGCTCGGCCAGTACCTCGGCTTCCCGTCGGCTCGACCGCGCCAACTCCCTGAATGCAAGGAACTCCCGCCGGAGCCCCTCGTGCTCCCCCTCGAGCCGGGCCAGTTTCCCCTCGCATCCACCAAGGGTCCAGGCGAGCTTCGACCGCTCCGCCTCCGTCCGGGCGTGCGCCTCTGCCATCACGGCCGCTGTCCGAGCTATAACCAGGCCGCCCTCCATCAGGATGTCAAGGACCCCGGCAGGAGTGCTGCGCTTTTCTCCTCCCCTCGTCCTATCGGCGATCGACCGGCAGATCCGGTACAGATCACCCGAGACACCAAGCCTGACCAGAGCTTCCGGCAAAGGGGACCGCTCCACCCTGGGCACCCCGCCAGAAGGCCCTGTTGTGGCGGCGAAACTAACCGCCCCGCGCACCACGGTCGGTTGGGGTTGCAACGCCTCCCCGGGCGAACCCCCACCCTCGACCGGCGCCGCGGGATCAACGGCACCAGAAACTGCCGGCACTTGGGGTTGCGACGCCCCCGCGGGCACACCCCCATCTGCACCGACCGAACTCTCGGTCCCAGCGCCGGCCACGCCGGCATCGGCCCCTTCTGTCCCTACAGAGGGGAGAGCCGACCCATCACCTCCCTCTGCGGGGCCCCTGGTCTCCTCGGCCCCCTCTCGCTCGGCAGATGGGAGAGCCAGCCCAGAAGGGTCGGCCCCATCCTGCCCCCGAGAGGGGAGCGCCGCCGAGCCAGAGTCGCCCCCGACGGCGGTAGGAAGACCGGCTTTCCTGGCCCTCTTCCTGGCCTTCGCGGCCTCCCGCAATTTCCCCACCAGGGGATCCTTGCGCTTCAGGCCGGTCGATCGAGAAGTCCCCTCGGGGGCCGCCCCCTTGCCCTTATCTCGGGCATGAGCGCGACCCGCCGAGACATCAGGTTCGTCGGCTGCCGAGTCTTCTCCCAGATCGATGACCTCGGCCGCCTCCTCCAGAGGCTCCCGCCTCACATCTGCAACAAGAAGAAGCCCCGGTCAGGAGGAGGAAAAAGAGTTACCACCCCAGAAGAAGAGCCTCAAGAGCCGTACCTGACGACGTCAACCGCGAGAGAAGACACCGTTCGATGTTCTCCGGCGTCACCAGCTCCTCGGTCGATTGGCGATTCTCCAGCAGACGGGCAGCCTGCTGCTCCACGTGGGGAGGGAACTCCTCCTGGCGAGGGGGCAGATTCGGGTGAAAATTGGGCGAGGTCCGGCATCTCCAGATCTCGTCCGTCGCCACCGCCTTCACCCAGAAGAATTGAGTTTTCCACCCCTTATGCGAAGAATCCTTCGCCGCGAGCGAGATGCAGCTCCTGTTCCTTCGCGCCTGGATGAAGTAAAAACCTTTCCCAGCCGATGGATGTGCCTTCAACTCGAAGAAGAAGTGGAAAAGGTCCAGAGACGGGAAGATGCCGCGTTGATGGCACAAGATCCCAAAGGCAGAAAGAAGAAGATAGGAGTTGGCCACCAACTGGATAGGCGCCAACCGGAAAAAAGTGAGAAGCTACAGTACGTAAGGATCGAAAGGAAGCCAGAATCCTCTCTTCTAGGCCAAAAGGAAGGTGCAAATGTGCCCATCGCGGTCATCCAGACTCGTCTCATATGGAGTGGCAGCAGCAAAGCTATAGCGGAAAGGCAGACGGAAACGGTGCTCCAGCCTCCGCACCTCCGCTTCTCCCAACTCGCTACAGTTGGGGACGGGATCGCGCCTCACGGGCACAAACTCCGGACTCTGATCCGCCATCGGATCGGGAGAAGATCCCTCGTACGTGCTTGAAGACTCCGGGGGAGAAGGAAGCTGCCGGACCGCCTCCGCGATTATCCTCGCCAACTCTTCAAACGCCGCCGCAAGGCTCCGCGTCTCCGCTGTGCTCTCACGGCGCATCAAGAAGCAAGGAAAGCCTAAAACCCTGGAAGCCTAGAACGATGAACAGCGCCCCCTATAAACCCCTGAGGGTGGCGGCGCGCCGTTCCGTGCTCCGAGAAAAAGGGGGGCCCCTTCGTTTCAAATCCGTCAGGATCATCATTACGGGCCTCGGCGACCGCTATAAGCGGCTACATAACGCCAACGGAATTCCACCCACCTGAGCCACGCCGGTCCAAAGCCTCGAAAAACTACTCATCCGAGCCTCCTTGGCTCGGGAGTAGGAGGGGGACAAGTGGAGAGGGGGATTTCCGCAGCCCACCACAAAGGCAGCCCAACAAGACCTACAAGGTCCAACCGGGCGAGCCCACCCAAGTGATAGCCCACAGGGCCCACTTCGGGAGAAAAGCCCAATAAATAAAGACTCGAGGAACCAACTCTCCCCGGCGGCCTTCTAGGCTCGGAGGGCCCGAGACAACGGTCAGGTCGCATGGAAGGTCCGGTCTAAAGCCCACTCTCCGACCGAGAGAAAGAGGCTCCAGCCGACCTATCCGACCCCACCTTCGCCGGGCCATGCCTATCGCTCGGACACGAGCTAGCATCCCCGTAGCTCGGTGAGACCGCTTGATTATCTGCAGGTGCGGCCGTTCAGAGTCCTCCGCCAGCGGGAGAGTCATGGGAGCTGCCGAACTCCAAGGGGATAACGCCCCCACGATCCGGCCATGAAAGCCCCCGCTGAAGACGTAACTCCCGCCGGGAAGCCCTCAGCTCACCGGACTTTTAAAAGGTGACGCACTATTTAAGCCAGGGATACCTTCCGGAAGATGGTAAGATGAACTAGCCATTCGCATACCCTAAGCTCCTGAGCACGATTCGCTTCACCCTTGGTGGAGAGGATTCTCGCGCATCAGCTCTCTCCTCCCCCCGTTATTGCTTCCACCATCGCTCTACTGACTTAGCCATCGGAGGGTTTTGCCCTAGGGAGATCCCCTAGACCCTCTGATACGTTTCCCTTCTCTTGCAGAAACATCTTCTGGTGATCTACAGCCCGCTCAGGACACAGCGCGAGATTCCGCCTCTTCAGTATGCATCATATGTTTCAACGTGAAGGTCATTGAAGCTTCAACGTGGCTATATGTATATATTATATATATATCATATATATATATATGTATCATATGTATATATATATCATATATATCTATATAGATCAATCATATATATATGTATATATATCTCATAATATATATATATCAAATATATATATCATATGTATATAAATATATATATATATATATATATATCAAATATCTATATCAAATATCTATATATATATATCATATTATATATAAATAATTATTTTACTTTTCTTTTTTTTCTTTTTTTTATTTGAACTAAGATTGGGCTTGGTCGGCCATGGGCTCTTGGATGTGAATGGGCTTTGGCCCATTTGTCTTCTTCTCGTTGTGATCTTCTTTATGCCTACAAAATAGAATCAAAATTTAATTAAATCAAGTAATTACACATTTTGATCTGAAATCATGATTCAGTGTGATAAGTGCATATTTATTAATATTTAAGCTCATAAAAAGTGTGTAAATCATAAATTAACATGTATAAATGCTCACTTATCACACCCCCAACTTACTCATTGCTAGTCCCTTAGCAATGTAAACAATTAAAAATTAAGGACCAACAAGAGTTTTACAAAGTTCATACTTTCATATCGAGTTATTCCTTCATAGAATCAACTATAGATTAGGAATTCGGAATCATTAACACATACTAGCCTTATGTAGGAAATTAAGGCACTTGATCAAGAATTCTAATTAAAATTCAGTAGCACTTGTGCATGTGAAATCTTCAGTCCATAATAAAGATAATTGCGTCCCCCATTTGCTATTCCGAACAAGTGTCTTTCAACCCTGCACTTCTTAATCAGAGCATTAAGCATAATAGCTTTTTATATAGCTTATTATTTCATCCCTTTGGGAACTTTTTTATTTTTCTACACACATGATGCTGCACTACCCTTCACTGTTTAACACGAACCTCGACTCTTGTATTAAGAGAAGCAGGCCCGGTTTCGCAAATCAAGATTCCATTTTCTTTTTGATGCGAACCTCAACATGTCTTAGGTGAAGTAGGCCCGGTTACTCAGATTCGGGACATTTTTCATCGTGCTTTTTTCTCAATTTTTTTAATATTTTTTTCACTTGTGCTTTTGCACTAATTTTGACAGATAATTTGGCAGAAAGCTTTTAAAAGATCTCTTCTTTACGAAGTGTAGAATATCAGACACATACCTAAAATAGCAGAAGGCTTGTCCTACTTGTTTCATTAGCGTGCAAAGTGATTTTCATTTTTCTAAAGTACACATGAATTTTAAAAAGATTCTTATATATGTTTTCAATGGCCAGATTAAATAAATTTTTCAGCATCCTTATCTAGTCATTTCTATTCCAGAATTACTTTTAATGGAAGCATGAATCATGAAACTCTATTTTGTTTATTTTTTAATTTTTTTTTCATTTGTTTGGAAAAAATGAGGTTGTATATGAATGCAACATGTGCAGTGGCACGATTTCCGTCCCCCCAACTTAAATAACATTGTCCTCAATGCCATGAACAATATAGAATAATGAACAATGTAGACATGAAATGTGTGAAGGAACGGTACAACCTGACGGAAGTGAACTGCGGCGGGCATCCTTGTTGACTAAAGGTGGTACTTGGCTTTGAAAATTAGGGCAACAATGCAAGCAATCATCTCTCTCTCTCCCTCCAACTTATCTTTTATTCACACCTACAAAATAAAAAACACAAACACACGAAAAACTTGGGTTGCCTCCCAAGAAGCCATTTATTGGCACACAAAAATCAAGAAAACTATGGGTTGCCTCCCAAGAAGCCATTTATTAGCACACAAAAATCAAGAAAACTATGGGTTACCTCCCAGAAGTGCTAAATTTTACGTCTTCAGTCAGGCGCATGGAAGCTCGATAACTAATGAGTTGATTTTAGAATGAGCCACCAAAGAATTTTGTTCTTATGAAAATTTCCTTTCTCATGCCCTGAGAGATATAATTGTAACTGGTGAGTAAAAGGGCAAAGCATATATCGGGGTGGAGACATCGTAAAAGGACCACCCCAATCAGAGAATAAAGGAGGAACATTGGGAAAAATCATGTCATCAATTATGAAATATTCCTCCTGAGATTCTATGGGATCAGATAAATTAGCATGTACAGCAAGATTGAACCAATCGACTAGAAGAGTTTTAAAAGAATCACCATGGTCAAGAATTGGCATAAGCTCTACCTTCTCCTCTAGATTGAAAGTATCATGCGGAACACTCAAATCATTCAATTCCTCTTTTACCCCAACTTCGTTGTTCAAATAAATGTTCAATTCTTGTTCCATCTTCGCTGCTTCTTCCTTCCCATCTTCAAAGAGAATTTCATCAAATTTGGGGAGAGACATGTGATTAAAGATTTGAGGTTCAGTATACTCTTCCTCTCCCCCTAACTAGAGATCATCCACCTCTCTAGCATTCTCCTCATAAGGATAATCAAGTATAGGCTCCTCAAATTTAATTTTAGGAGGGGGAATATGATCATTCATTAGTTCATCACCTTCCTTTATTTCTTGTCCATCAAATTCTTCAATCTCCTCAAATGTTCTAGGTTCCTCATTCAAATTTTGCTGACAAGACTTCTCCATAATCCCTTCATCTTCTAAATTAAGATTAATAGGAGTGTTATGCTCTTGGAGAATCATATATTGATTGTAGTCATCATAAGGAATTTGATCAGTAGAAATGGAACCAGAGTAGCTAAGCACTTGCTCTTCCTCAATCCTCTTGATCGTCTCAGTCATCCTATCAATTCGTGCTTTGAGAGATTGACTTTGAAGCATCATTGATTGACAGAATTGATTGAGTGTTATCTCTGAATTGGGATTTGAGGGTAGAGGAGATGAATAGGGAGGCTGAGATTCAACAGAAAAATGTGAAGAGTAATTAGTAGAAGGTGGTGACGAGGTCATGGGCCATCTCTCTTTATGTTGGGCTTGATCATAATAATCATTAGAATTTGGGGCCTAAATTTGATTTTCATTATTCTCGTCTTCTCCTCTCAACTTAGACCCCTCATTATTTTCCCTTATCATTACAGATTGAGATTCATTAGCTCCCCCCAATTTCCCTGATATGGCTGCTCCATATTATCCTCATCATCAAAAATTATTTGAGAGTTGTTGAATTGAGGATTGATGGATGGATCATTCAAGCTGATATTATAATCGTAATCAAGAAATTGATTTTCAAAGTTTTTCGTGGGGAGGCCAGCATGTTTGTCCATTTCAAGCTTTCTATCATGTTGGTCAGCTGGGCTTGAATAATTTGGCTCTGAGCTTGAAGGGATTGCTGATTGGCCAAGATGAGTTGAGTCATTTGGTTGAATCTATCCTTCTTATTGAAATTTGACTGTGGAAGAGTTGGATGTGTTGGGTTGTACTTAGACTGGGGTGAATAAAGATCAGAATAAGGATTAGTCTGGTACTGAGGTGAATGTGAATAGATGGGTTGACCTTGAGAATGAGCTTGATTGTAAGGATCATTAGAATATGAAGCCCAATCTGAAAAGTGTGGGTTTGAAGGACTTTGCATGGAGTCTTGATAATGTTCCCAAGAAGATGATTGTTGGTTTTTTCACCTAGGATATGGAGTTGTGTAAGAGAAAGAGGTGGAAAAATCTGATGACAATTGATATGACTCTTGGGTGAAAGATGAATTGTGAACCCCATTCTGGAAGAGTGAAGGAGTTTGATGACATTGGGTAAATAGAGGATTTGAATTCAAATAGCCCGCATGGTTGAACATGAAATAATCTATTATTGGGGCTGAACAAAAGTGGATGTGACAATACAAAAGACCCAAATAAAGAGTGATGTTTTTTTTATTTTGATTTTTTTGTTGTATTTTGTAGGAAAATTTTTTATTTTATTTTATTTTTATTTTTTTGTTTACATACACAAACAAGTTGACACACAATTACCTAACGACCTAGATGTGACCTAGACCTACAAATAGGGTTTCACAAAATGACTAAAGTGTAATTTAAGTTCACCCTCAATATTTCCACCAGCCAAGTAAGGGGTGGGGTAGTGGGAGGCTCCCCCTACTTTCGTAGAGACCTAATTATGTCAAACCGCAGTCCTGCTTAAGGCATTTGCTGTCCGACCGTCTTGTCTTAGGCACCGATTTCCACAAGAGGATAAACTCAAATCGTACTAAAATCACGGTGTGATCCTCGGGCCAATGTCTACTGACTTTTATTTATGGCTTAGGTCATGCAAAGATGTAAAGGAAATGTGATTTGTGGGCTAAGGAAGGGTGATGAAATCCCCATCTTATGTTATTTAGGGGTATCGCCCTTAAAGTGTTTTGAAATGAAATGCACACCATAATTTCAAACAGGGAGTTCTTATGCAATATGCATGCTAGAATAGGATAAGTAGAACGTACCTTGCCTATTGCAATCTCCAAAATACAATGACAAAAATTAAATAAGGAACAATTCAATGCTAAATGATGCATGACCTAGAACATGGATGGTGTGATTTCTACACTTGAATGCAGTCTTTTATTTTTGGTGCAAGTGCCATTTTTTTTAGTAGAACCTATCTAGCCAGCATAATTTTTTTTTATTTTTATTTTTGATTTTTTTAAAATTTTTCAATATGAGATGAATATAAGAAGTTATAAACAATAAAATGACAAATGTATGCAAATTTATTACAAAATGAAGCCTAAAATGATGTTTTTATATGTTATGATTTTTCTGATTTTTATAGATTTTTCAGGAATTGTTCAAATCTTTTTGAAGATTTTTTAGAAATCGAAAAAATAGAACATGTTCGAACGTTTCAGCCATTTAGCGACGCTTGAGTGATACAGTTCCAGGCTTTCAGCGACGCTTCATTTTCTGAGAAGTTCAGGTCTGATTTTTCTCTTTCTTTGATTTTTTGATTTTTTTCTTTTTCCTGTAAAATAAAAATAGAAAAATTAATATACAAATATACATATCAAACACAAGAATATTCAACTATAAAAATAATTTCCTCCCCTACAACGACGTCAAAAATTGATGCGCTCGGCACCCGTCGTTTAAAAATGTCGTGCCACACAATTTCAATATGTATAAAACCGCACTCACTCACTTAAATGGATTTGAAAACATGAGTAAAGTGGTAAGAACAGGTCGATCCCACGAGGAAGAAATATTTTCATTTAAGCATGAGTTGAAAAATTCTTATATTTGAAAGCTCCGAATTTTGAGTGAGATTTTACTAATTGAAAAGTAAAATTGCATGAAAATAAATAAATCTAAAGAAATAACAAAATTAAATGTGAAATAAAATAGATGAATTGGGATAGATTTGGTGCGACCGTGGTGTGATAACGGCGTCGTCTCCTCAAGCCTTTGATTTACGAGTCGTCGGGAACGACCAAGTACACTCGACCGGATCGGAACCGCGTCTCTTTACCGTCTTTGGAAGAATTTTAGAAAATGATCAAGATAGAATTTTGGAAGAATATTAGAGAGATGGAGAGAGATTATGCAAAAAATTAAAACATGAATTAAAGTAAACTCACAAGTGGATAAAAGTTACAACAAAATAAATAAATTACAACACACTTGAACAATAAGAAAAATAAAATAGAGAAGCCTAATCATATACTAAGGAAACATAAATGAAGGGGGGCACTAATGCTACATAAGGAGAGGGGAATGAGAGAGTCTATCTATGTAACTATGCCTATTGCCTATTAGGGAGGGAAGTGTCTCCCATTACCTCTTTATATAGGCTCCAAAATATCACTATTCTCCCATGTGAACATCCCAAGCCCACAATTTGCAGTATTCTTCTTTCTTTCTCTGCCTCTTTTCCTTTATCACGTTGGATGTGTGTTTGGCTCTGGCCGACAGTGTGAAGCCTCCCGACATGTTGAAAAAATGGCTCAGCCGCAAATCCTCGGCCAATGTTGCCGACGTGTGTGTGAAGTCTTGCTAGCCCACTTGGCCACTTTGCATGGCCTTTTGGCCTTGTCGACCGTGTGAAGCCACAGTCGCAAGAACCCGCCGAAGCCCACCACGTTGAAGCCTTCGTTGTCTGCAACACGTTGCCCAGCCATTTGCCTTGGTGCCACCACGTGGACCCCATTAATGCGTTTCCAGCCCTCCTTAGCCCGCCTGTGCCTTTGGATGCCTTCACCTGCCACTTGAGAAGCCCTGCATATGCCTTTAATGCCAGCTTGAAAGGTACAGCCGTGTTCAAGCCTTACATGTGAAAGCTGCCACTGTCGTGGAGCCCATGCACGTGAAGCCTCCACGTTCATGGCCCTTCCTTGGCACCTGCCTTCCTTTCATTTGAAGAATCAACGTGGCTATATGTATATGTCATATGTTTCAACGTGAAGGTCATTGAAGCTTCAACGTGGCTATATGTATATTATATATATATATATCAAATATATATATATCTTATACATATATATATATCATATATATATATATATCATATATATCTATATAGATCAATCATATATATATGTATATATATATATCATTATATATATATATATCAAATATATACATATCATATGTATATATATATATATATATATATTTCTATATATATATCTATATATATATCAAATATCTATATCAAATATATATATATATATATATATATATATATCATATTATACATAAATAATTGTTTTTCTTTTCTTTTTTTTCTTCTTTTTTTATTTGAACTAAGATTGGACTGGGTCGGCCATGGGCTCTTGGATGTGAATGGGCTTTGGCCCATTTGTCTTCTTCTCGTTGTGATCTTCTTTATTCCTGAAAAATAGAATCAAAATTTAATTAAATCAAGCAATTGCACGTTTTGATCTGAAATCATGATTCAGTGTGATAAGTGCATATTTATTAATATTTAAGCTCATAAAAAATGTGTAAATCATAAATTAACATGTATAAACGCACACTTATCAGTGCTCAAATGCTTGGGGATGGAAGTCAATCGCTGCAGCTCACCATGCTCCTTCCTAGCCACCTTTGGTCCGGTGTAGACGACCTCTCCTATGGTGCTAGCTTCAAAGCTCCTCTTCACGATGATTTGAGTGCTTTTTATGAAGTTTTCAAGAGCTTAAAGTAGAGATTTCTGTGAGCTACGAATTCTGAGTCTATTCCTAGTTATAGGGCTCTAATTATAGTCCTAATGCATTAGGATTGAGGCTAGGTGGCCTCAATTTAAGTTAGGATAGGTCTTCATGAAGATTAGGTGCTTTTAGCCACGGGTTGGGACTCTCCCGGAGAGTGCCGCTCGGATTTAACTGAGTGTTCGCCCTTGCGGTCTATCGCACGACCGCTACACTCCCATAAGCGGTCGTCAGACGATCGTTTATTCTCTTCCTTCACCGCCTTCTCTCCCTCTCGCCAAACCGTCATGTCGCGACCGTTTGTCTCTCCATGCGGTCTTTCATTAGACCATTTTCAAGCTTCCTATCCTGTTTGATCATCTTTTCTCATCTTAAACATCAGTTCTCTCTCTCTCTCTCCTACTCTCTTTGTCAGTCCTAGAGGTCATTGTTAGTAAGTCAGCATTTGCATCCACACATTTTGCATTTGAAAAGATAAAAAAGATCACATTATACTAATCAAAAGATCATGTACATGCATACATAAGTATGAAATCACTCTCCAGCAGGTCCCTCTCCTGGACCTCCACTGTCACCGGTACCCTTGTGCCGCTTCTCTGGCGGGCACATGGCTGTGCTCCCCTCCTCTCGTCATCGTCGCCTCTCTCCCTCCTCGTTCCTCGGATGGCCGGAGGAGCCGGTAAGGAAGTCAGGGAACGCGCTGCTCCGCGGGCCGCTTTGTGAGGCACTCCACTCGGGTCCTCGTCCCATCATCCGCACTATCCTCTCTACAGCCCGCAGCTTGATCCTCAAGTCGTAGGCCTGGCGCCGAGCCTCCCTCGCCTTAGTTTGATAGCGCTCTAAGTCCGCTGCTCTTGTACGGAGTCACTCTGTCTCTGCTCGGAGTCACTCCGCCTCCACTCGTGACTACTCCAGTTCTGCTCTGAGTCACTCTGCCTCCGCTCGAGCGCGCTCGCCCTTGCTAAGTGGTGTGGTCAGCTCTCTCGCCTGCATAAACATTCATCATGTCAGTCATTTGCATAAATCATAGCATTTAGTCAAAGGAAGTTGGTTGGTTTGCTTACCCTCTCTGCGAGAGTAACCTCGGCCTCCTCGGCCTGAGCAACCGCCCAAGCAAAGTCGGCATCTAGCTCCACCCAGTCCGCTGGCTGAGAAGAAGAGGATGGAGAGTCCGGTCCTTGCCGCTATGCTCCCTCAGCTCGTTGCATTTTAGAAATCAAGTCAGTCAAGTGCATAAGCATTGCATATTAAGTCTAAGGTTTAATAAAACTCACCAGAAGCTCCAGCATGCGCTGGAACTCATCCCTCTGCTGCACAATAGAGTTGAGGAGACCCTAGAGCTCCGCTATCCATCCCTGGGGGTCAAGCTGCATGTAGCAAGTCAAGGGGTCAGTGCATTAGAAGTAATTAAGAAGCATAAGTTTAGAGAGTCATACCGGCCATCGTGCGTCGCGAAAAACCTGGTCTCCGTATCTCCTAGCGTAGGCCTTTAGGTAGGCCTCATCGCTGGTAGCCTAGGCCCGTACCACCTGACCCCTCCGTGTCTAGTCACGCACCTAGTCGATCGCCCGGGTGACCTAGTCGATCTCGCCGCTCAGTCCCTTCGAGGACCGTCCTACGCGCTCGTCATCCCTCGCTAGGAACTCCACCCCCGACTAGTGGACGCCCCTCATCCTCATGATCAGATGGTGATGGAGAGGCTCGATGATGTTCATGCAATGTAGCCACAGCTCCCGTCTCGCGTAAGCCTGGGTTGTCCCTCGTGACCGCCGTCACGGTACGGTGTCCAGCGCACCTGAAAGGGCAATCAAGTCAATTTCAGCATTTATAAGAGCATTTTTAGTGCATTTCAAAAGCCTTAAGTATAGAATCTTACCAATGCATAAGGAAAAGTGTCTATGTCGTCCTGGATCGCCCGCGCTAAGTGTCACAGCGACCCCGTGTCCCGAACCGCCATCCATCGTCTCGCGATGGGTAATCGGTCTGGATGTACCTCCTGTCCTCGCCCTAGGCTAGGGAGGTACAGGTAGCTCTACACATGCATTAGTTCGATGTCAGCATATAGGAAATCATAAGCATAAGCATTTTTAAGCAGAGCATCTTACCTGAAGCAAAGGCGAGAAGCCGCCCAGCATCATCTGCCGGTCGGCGGTGCTGAGTGAGTCAAAAAGGAACGCCAACGCAGCAGCACCCCAGGCGTAGCCTCCCACTCCGTCTAAGTCTCTCAGTAGTGGGAGCAGCCTGTAGCTCACTCCGCCCGCCCTCGTCACGAATAGCAGCTTCCCGAACATCAGCATCAGGAAGTGACGCGGGACGGTGTCTCCCTCCGGTCCTGGTCCTGCAGCTACCCTCTCTCTGGCGCTGTCCGTCAGCCATCCCAAGTGCTCCTCAAGTAGCTCCCCCATGGCTATCGCCGCTCCTCTCAGCCCCAGGCTCTCCTGGAGCGTCGCTCTCACCAGCATGGTCGAATGGCATCCCGGTCATGTCAGCTCTAGGTCCAACAGCTCCCTCGCCAACTCTTGGTAGTCGTCATGCGTGGTCCCCGTCACTGGCGCTCCGTGTACCCGAAGCCCTGTGATCCTCGCCATGTCCTCTAGCGTAGGGATCATATGTCCCCACGGGAACAAGAAGGCTCGGCTGATCGCTTCCCATATCTCGTGTAGTACGTATAGCAACACTGTGTCGATCCTCATCACCTCCATCCCGAGGAACTCTGCGAAGCCCATCATTGCCAGCCTCTCTCTCTGGAAATTCGGCAGCGCCAGGTACACTACCCAGACTTTCATCCAGGAGATCCTCATCCGCCGCTTCCCCTGCATACATTTAAAAGGTCAAAGTCAGTCATCCATAATAGAACAAGCAATTCATGCATTCAGAATCCCAAGCGGTCTTCTTTTGACCGTTTCCCTTATCCAAACGGTCTGACCCAGACTGCTTGGTGTCCATGCGGTCACTGGAAGGACCGTTTGGCGTTCGCCATTGTGATTGATTTCAACCCGTTCGCCAGGATTGGGAAATGGCCTAAAAGCCCTGTACAATCATTCCAATAGGTCCCCAAACCCATTCCCATCCTAATCTAACCACATGCATGAGCTTAAAACAATAAAAAGTGGGGTCTTAGGTCTCGGCCTACCTTCGACGATCGCCTTCCGGTCGCCGCCCCGGTGACCTCCTCGGCAGTATGATCTCCCTCCTTGTCCTAGGAGCTTCTTCATGCCCTTCCATCGTCGTAGAAAGCACCTCCACCGCTGGTTGACCCGACGAGACCTCTTCCCCCTCCGGTGGGCTCGCCGCCGCCATTGGAGCTTCTTCTTCTTCTTCTAAACGCTGTTGGAAGCGACGAACGGCTCTCTTCTTTACCATCCTCGTATGGGGGGGTGGTTGCCCGGTCACGATTGTCGTTGGTGTGGGAGTCTCGGTGGTCGCTAGAGTAGCTGGTGTTGGGTTGGAATGAGTGTGAAGAGTGGGGGGAGGGAACGGTCGATCTATTTTGAAATCTTTAAGATCCATGCGGTCTATCGCCAGACCGTTAGGCATCTGTTAGCGGTCTTCATGCAGACCGTTTGTCATCTGGGTCACCCTCATCGAAGAATGTGAACCGCCCTTCATCTAGCGGTCTATCGCTAGACCGTTAGGAGTCTCTTTGCAGTCCTTGCTAGACCGTTTGGAGCAGCTGCATGATTGATGGTTTGGAATGCTATATTTTGCTCTATTCTTTGTTCTATTCTTGTGTGGTATGCATCTCAGATATACATCGTGAATATAATCGTTGATGGCTAACCCCTCTTATTGTCAAAATCAAAAATGCCATCATGCCATCATTTCTCACTAAGTAGGTACGTCAGGTAAGTATCTCGATCCTAGTCCCTTAATGCATTACTATATGGTATCTATGATATATTACCTCGAGAACCGGCTGGTCATTCATGAGTTATGGGATCTGATGTTCCCCTTTAACAAAAATGATGATGATCTAGGTACACATGTTTAATCGTTGGATAGGCCGTTAGGTTGGAAGAGTTGGGGAACGATGGTTCTATCTTGCACGCCGTGGTTGCAGATAGTATCCTGACCCCTCATTTGTCCGGTCTAGCAATACAATTCTCGAGTATCTTATATTTTATCTTTTCTTTGCATTTATTTTGATGATTTTCTTTATTTTAGCCCAGCATGCATCATACGCATCTTTGAGCATTCATGTGCTCTCATCTGTCTAAAATATCTCAGTAATGGTGGATAACTATGTATCCATGGTCTTGAGTAAGGAGAATCATTCCACTCTGAGTTGGAAGGTTTCCTTCGGTCTAGTTAGCCGAGGATTCCTATCAAGAGTTTAGTTGCTCGTCTATTTACTTTCCGTTTGCTCCAACCGCCTATCAGATGTGCGTTCCAGTGAGGAGGTTGGTCGTGTTTTATTTTCCTTAGTTCCTCCAAACATGTGTCATTCGGTTTGGCCATTCCTTGTGATTGATTCGAAGTTTTCCAAAAAATTTCTATCGCTCATTGGTTGAGCATGGGTGTCGGTTTACCTTAACGCCCACTTTTCAGTCTACTCCGCTGCATTTCTGTTTATCTCCATGTTCCATTTCGCTTTCGCTTCACCTCCGCTCGCTCCCCTGCAAAGAGGACGTTAAGGAGAGGCATCTGTTGACACCCATTTTATGACCAATAAGTTGGGTCACCTCTTTATCTATTTTTATGATGTCCCGAGTTGTTCACCGGTTATTGGCCCATTTTTGGTCACCTTTGGGCTTATTTTTATGCGTTGCTCTCCCTGGTTGGGCTTGGTTCCTTTTATCTTTCGACATTTGAGCTTATTGGGCCTGAATAAGTGCTAATAAGGGTTTTATTATGGATTTATATGGAGATTTATTGGCCTTTATCTCTTTTGCCACGCCTATCAGCCTTGCGGTCTATCGTACGACCGTTTGGTATCGTTGGCGGTCCTTTGCTAGACCGCTAGGCAGTAGAGAGTCCTATTGGATTTCTTCGGTCTTATCTCTTTCTGGACGACTGAGCCATGCGGTCTATCAGTCGACCCTTTATGGAGCCTTGCGGTCAATCGCAAGACCGTTAGGGGAGACAGAGAGTCATGCTCTGACTATTCTTCCTCTCTTCGGCCGTGGCCAAACTAGAGTCCTTGATTTGTTGATTTCTCTCTGGATAGAGACTCTCATAACCTTTTGTTTGTTTCCATGGACTCTTGGGAGTATTATCTTCGAGATTTATCTAAGTTCAGGTCTATTTCCGTGTCATTATCTCTCCAACTCGACCAGAGGGTTTGGGGGTCTATAAATAGAACCCTTGACTTCATGGCTCGAGAGGGAGAGATCTCTGGAGTTTGCGTCAAAGTGCTGCTGCATCCTAGAGCAAGTACCAACCAAGGAGAAGTCCTTTCTACATCCTTAAGGCTTCAGGTCCAGGGAGTATTAAGTTCCAATTAGTTTGTTTGTGTCTTTTCCTCTTAGTTTTTCCCCTTCTCTTTGCATCATCATAGCATATTCCCTCTTCCTCTTCTAGTTTCTTCTGCACTCACGTCATTTTTAAACATCCTCCCACTCTTTTCCACGCCCCTCAGGGGTTAAAAAACCATCAACCCCCCAGTTATTCACCCTTCCTTTTATGCATCTTAGTTTAATTGCTTTATAGATACTACACTAGTCCAAGGGCTTATTGGGTTGTTTTCTTCGTGTCCACATTCTACTGCAGGTTTACAGAGCTTATTGTACGAGGCCCAGCTCTTCAGGCCGGCCAGGAGGGGTGCAGATACAAGTTCCACGTTGCTATTCTGGGTGCTTTTGCGACCATTTGGAAGACCATTTGCTGATCTCAGGCGGTCTATCACAGGACCGTTTCACGTTGTCTGGCGATCATTTTCAGGACCGTTTTCCTTCCACAACGCATGGTTTCTTTCTCCCGCGGGCGGGTGGTCTCACTTGGCTCTTTCCAAGGTACAGAGTGTGGTTTTACTCCATTATTCACCTTGTTGGCGATCACACCTTCCTTTATTTGGGCATTGGTCATCTTCTCCATCATCTTTCTTACTTTCTCTTTCACCTTTAGTTACTCCACACCTATAGTGTGTGTCTTTCTCTTACTCCTTTGCTCCATGCCCCGGCGTGTATTTTTATTTCCCTTTTTTTATTTCTGCAGTATTGAGATGACATGCCCACGAATTTCATGTTGATTGCTTGAGTTAGTGCATCACTTGCTCACACATATTTAACATCTTTCATATATCTCACATCACATCATCAACACACACCATCACAAAAAATATCTACAGACATGTGGACCTATGAAGTACGAGATCTGATTAGTCAATTGAGCGGGAACGTGTTTCCCACGCACCCAAATTCAAAATGGTAAGGGGTCAGCCTGAGCCTATAAATAAGAGGGCAGATCACGCAGTAAAAAAAAATGAAAGGAAGAAGAAGAAGAAAGAGAGCAACGGAGAGAATAGAAGAAAGGGAATTAGGAGAATCGAAGAGAAGAGCGAGGGAGCTCGAGATATTGAAAAAGATATCAGATAGAGAGTCATATAGCAGTGAAGAGAAAGAGTAAAGATCTGAGAGTTAGAAAATAGAGTATCGGAATTTCAAAGGGAATCTGAGAGAAAAGAGAGTGTGAGCAGAGAAAAACAAAGAGAGTGAGCAAGTGAGAATAGAGAGAAAGATTGTGCTCGAAGATCTGTATTCTTATCAGTTCTTGGATCAGATCCAACACTAATTTTGTTTCTACGTGAGCTATATTTTTCAGTTTTCATTTCCAGCTTTCTGGTGCTGTGATTCATCTTTTGCTTTTCTATTTTCTGGTTTTATCAAGCTGTGTGTCAGCGATTGCAGAGGATCAGTTCCTCTAGACAGTAAGCTGTGTTGCTCAATTGTAAGCAAGCTGTGATGCTCAGCGGTCGAAGCTATGAATCAACAAAAGCAAGCTATGATGCTCAGCTGTAAGCAAGCTGTGATGCTCAGCGATTCAAGCTGTTAGGCAGCAGGAAGCCTCACTCTGGTTTGAGTGAGGGATGGACGTAGGTCTGTGGTAGCAGACCGAACCATCTAAAAACTCCTTATCTTCGTGGTTTGATTGCAATTTTGACTCACAGTAGATGTATGCTTAGGTATGGGTCTATTGCATAGATTTAGCCTAAGCACTTCATAATTCACCATGTGTCTAATTTGATTCTGTCTAACTACCGCTGAGTATTCGAGATAATTTGTTGAGTGTGCTACCCAAGTATTATAGTGAGAATCACATTAGAACATCTGAACAAGTGTTCGAGTGTGGGTCTCAATAGAATATCGGTTTAACTGAGCCTATCTGAGTTTAATTCTGCAAGATTTTATATCTAGTTTTAAATTGGGCAAAATTATTGAACATGATTCATTCACCCCCCCTCTAAATCTCGGTTTGCACCATCTCATAGACTCAACAATTCCGGATCAGTCGGCATAAATAGTCGGCTCAAAGCAATAGTAATATCATTCATGTCAAACCATCTATACCAGTCACACTCAGGGTCATCCATTTTTCTTCTTTTGAACGGCCTTAATGACTCCAAGGCTTTATAGGTAACCAGTGGTGCTAAATGGCGAGCAAATTGGTGTGAGTGCATATCCTGATGGTCTAGAACAGAAGTGACCATTATAGTTTGTTCTTCAGCTTGTTCAATGGCCCCCTTCACAAAATGTGCGTATAAAGACCATGTGAGCAGCCGTCTGTCTATCTTGAGAGTGGAAGTCATAGTAGCCCATGGCTCTTCATCATTCTTATCAAATTTCTCCTTTCCCGACCCCTTGTATCCTAGGCCACCTCGAGGGATTAGCTTGTGATTTTTGACGGGCTTAACTCCGCCTTGGAGACTGGCGCCCAAGCTCTTGCCAGTTTTATACCCCATTCCCATCATAATGTTCCAACCCAGGGTGCTCATCATATTCTTCTTTTTCTTCCCCTTTTGAGGTAGGGGTGGTGTTGGTGCTGACGCAGTAGCTGGAACTTGTGGCCTTAACAAATCATGCCGCGGGTCAGCAAGATCTAACACAGATAACAAAGGCCTGTTGACCGGCCACATGGAGGGCACTGATGTGGCAGAGTGTATGTCAACTGATGGCAAAATGGGCATACTAGTGACTTTGATGACGCACCGTTTATGTGGAAACTTTAAGCATTGATGATTTGTGGAGGGTACAACATCAAGCACTTGGATATATGGACGGCCTAGAATACCATTAAAGGTCGGATCCATGTCCAAGATGTGGAAATCTGTTGTAACTGACACGGGACCCAGCCCGACCTTCAAAGTGATCATGCCCATGGGTGGCTTCTTCATATTATCACAGGTAGTAACTATGATGGTAGACGGTCATATCTCACTGTTCGGAATGCCACACATTTTCAACGTGCTAGGAGGCAGCACATTTATGGATGCACCAGTATCCACCAAACAATGACTAACAGCCACTTTATTAATATCAACAGTAATGCACAATGCATATTTCCTGGGTGGCTTTGGAGCTAGTTCATATTCATAAAAGATAATAGCCGGTTGGTCACCTACTGGAGTTAAGATTGAGGTGATCTACTCAACTGGAATATCCTCATTGACCATTACCTTCTGTAGATACTACTTCAAGGCCATTTGGTGAGTGGTGGATCTTTTAATTAGTTCCAAAAAAGAAATCCTAGCTGGGGTCTTGTCCAAATGCTTTAGTAAATTATATTGCGTGCCTGGTATGGATTCTTGTTCTTGTTCTTGCTCCTCTTGCCCCTGTGTGGACTCTCGCTCCCGTTGTGAAAACACATGGTGGAATATCCATCCACTACGGAGCACCATAGTTTGTAAAGATCGTGCCTCTGTTGGGTTTTAGGTAGGCGGAGGATTGGTAGATGTAGAAGGGATGTCAGGGTTGACAGGTGTTGGAGATGGAGTGACCGAAGAGGGAACCCTTATGAGAGGCCTTGTCAGCTGAGGATTAGTGGAAACTAGGTTGGTGGGTGGTGCGGGTCCAATGGGAGAGGGACTGGAAGGGGTAGGCGGTGCCTGGGCGGTTGGAGGAGGTGTAGGCCGAATGAGAAGGAACCTAGGTGGAGGTGATGGATTTATGGGAGGTATAGTGGGTGTTGGTGAAGGTTGAAGTAAGGGGGTCCTTGTTGGCAGAGGGTTAATGGTAGCGGGAAGAGGAACGGGTGCAGGTGAGGGGCGGGTGAGGAGTGGCCTAGCCGGCAAGGGATTTGTGGAAGGAGGAGGGGTTTGTTGTGGTGTGGGAGAAGGTGGAAGGCGAATAAGAAGTGGCCTAGATGGAGGGTTGGAGATGGTGGAGGGAACTTGATTGGTAGTGTGTAAGAGGGGATGTGAGGGTTGAGGGAAAGGTGTTGGTTGAGAGATTGTTCTTAGTAAATGTGGAGGTTGGTTTGAACTTTGGTTGATAGCCCCGACAGAGGCATTTTCTTCATGCCACCCTTGCCCTCTCTCCACTTCATGGAAGGAAGTGACATGGTTTAACTGTTGATTGGGTGCTGGGTGCTTTGGTAGCGGGTTATGGACAATCCCCATGTCTGGTTGTGGCGCGGGAGCTTGTTACGACGGAGGAGGTTGTTGAACTTGCTGTTGAGGTGGCTGCTGAGCCTGCTGCTGCCGAGGAGGTCTTCGTGCTTTTAAAGTTGCAATGAACCGCCTCATCTCATCCCAGTCAATACTACCCTGATCATTCAGATCATATATGTAATCCTTGAAGTGAAAGCAATGATCTATGTTGTGACCGGGTTGTCGATGGAAGACACAATACCGAGAGGTATCCACATTTTGTGCCCAGATCATCCTTTCCTTTGGCAATGCGAGCGCGTTGGTGGCCATAAGGGCATTAAATATATCGGGAAGGCTCTCGGGTAATGGAGAGTATTAGGTTCTTTTAGGGCCCATGCGTCTTCTTGGTTGTTGAGGGTCATAATTGGCAGGAGGTGGCACCTGGTGGTATTACTAGGGGACTTGTGGGTTTTGTGGCATAGCTTGATTTTGTGGAGGTGGCCGAAATGCCTGGGGAGGGTTGTTTGCTTGGTGGGGAATTTGGTTAAGAAAAGAGGGTTGTTGTTGTTGTGGTTTTTGTGAGGGTCTCGGGTTGGAAGGATTGTGGAAAGGTCCGGGATTGCCAACCACACCCACCTGCTCATTGGTAACGGTACCCTTGGTTGTTCCACCATTGGTATTGACATTATTGCTCTTCCTCATCATTCTCTACTTTTGTTCAAGCATGCCCATGATGGGCGAATCCTTCATCTGAGTTTGAATATATCTAGCCCTTTCATAAAGTTCCTCCATTGTGTTTAGTTTATTCATGGCCAGAATGTGACAGAATTGCAGAGTAGCATTTGATACTATCATTTTAACCTGCTCTGATTCTGAGAGTGTATCTTTTAACATTTCGGCCATTGGCCTCCATCTATCGGCAAATTGTGTAAAGTCCACCTTGGGTTTCATTTTCTCAGCAACTAAGTCCGTAACAGACAAAGAGGGACCCACTCAGTCTCTATACTTTTGTAGAAATTTTCTTTGAACAACATCAAAATCACAGGCTTCAGCTGGCTCCAAAGAGTGAAACCATTCAAGGGCCGGGCCGTCAAGGGACCTTCTAAACAGAAAAGCTAGGGATGCTTTGTTATTCTTCCAGAAGGATGCCTCGTACATGAAAACTTGTAAGTGAATGAACGGGTTGCCCGCTCCATTGTAGCGTCAAAAATTTGGCATTTCCGATGGAGGCAAGTGAAAGACCGGCAGAGTAGGGAGAGTGACTTCCGGAGCATCTTTAGGGGCCGTGACCTTCTTGAGTTGTTCCTCCATGCTAACAATCTTTTATAGGAGAAGAGTGTTGGTTTCAGACTCGGCCGGGGCCGGATTGGTAGGGAACGGGTTTGGCATAGGCCTTCTCCAAATTTGGGGAGGTGGTGGGCGTTGCAGCCTAGCAACGGAATGACTTACCGGTTGGGCCGGCGCAACAATAATAGGAGTTCGTGGACGGGATGGAATCTTTTGTGAGATCGCTTGGTCATTGGAGGTGTTGGTTTGAAGGCCACCCACGGCCTGAGGGGGATTTGAAGAAGAAGAAGAAGGGACATGCATCCCTTTGAGAGCGGCCTGGACCGCTTGGCGTTGAGTATCGTCTAGTTGGGATAAAGCATTGATGAGATCATTCAAATTGAAAGACGGAGAATGCTCCCCGGATGTGGATTGAGTGACAGGTTAGGCTTGAGAGGAAGGCTCAACCACTTGAGTGGTGGTGTCCACCACATAGACTTGAGGGTATTGAGAATGAGAATAGTTCTCCTCATATTGAATGGAGTCTTGAGGAGGGACCTCATATTGGATAAATCTTTGAGGAGGGACCTCATACAATTGGTCAAATTGACCCTCCTCAAAACCATCATATGAATACTCATAGTTGGCCATGTTGACAATTCTACTTGACCGAAGCATCATGATTATAATAAGGAACTAATTCAATCAAACAAGTATGGCTAGCAAACAAGCACTCAAGTAAGTTGTCAACCAAGTTATGATGATTGCGCAAGGTTTTAATGTTCTTTGAGATTTAGGCAAGGATGGATTTTAATGATATAGTTCTCTCTCTCCAATGTAGATCCTAGTTTTAATTTGAGTGTAATCTCTGAGTCAACTAGGCTCTTTCTCTCTCTTCACAAGCGTGTGGGTTAGCTAAATTTCAGGGTGCTTCAAATGGTACAACCTGCCCAACGTCCGTGAGGGAATCCATGGGTGCAGGGACTTATGGAGGCCTTGGTAAGGGAATTTCTAATCCAAAGAGACGGAATGCTCAATGGAGGGTCCTTCCCTTCCCAAGAAAGTGTAGGAGATCCTAAGGATGTAGAGAGAGGAGGTCTCTCAACCGAATGCCATAGAATGCAAGCTAATGCAGGTATGATCAACAATAATATGAATATAAGTAATAATCAAACCGCACAAGCCAAGGCAGTAGCAAAGAAAGCAATTTTGTGAAAACAGAAAGAAATGGCGGCCACATAGTGGTTGCTGTATCAGTAAATAGCGACTTCTTGACAGTCACTGGTTATGTAACCGACGCCTCTTCATAGAGGTGCTGAATCCAGAGAACAGTAGTAATGAAATGAAACTACGCCTTCTAGTTACGCACTAAATCAGGGAGTAACGCCTCTATGGAGGGGCGTTGATTGCAATAAACAGTAAATGACTGAGAAAATAGAGTGAACAGTAACCGACAGGAATATGCGACTTAGAGTTAGGCCCTGAATCGGCGAATGGCGCCTCTATGGAGGGGCGCTTAATGGAATAAATAGAAAATAATAATGAAAATAAAACAATGGGTGCCTCTGTGAGAGGTCGCTGATTCTGAAAGTTGCGACTGCCTGAGCTGTCGTAGATTTTTCATAGAAACAGAAATGAATGCAAGCAGTGAATGAAAGGAAATTTCCTTCTTTAAAATGCTATGGGACAGTTCAAAAACTGGAAAATCAAGTAGGAGGTGCGCACGTGGTGCACAAAGGGAGTGTGCTACGTGGAGCACAAAGGAGGGGCACACGTGGGTGCCAAAAGGAGGGGCACGCGAGGGTGCCAAAGGGAGGAGCGCATGTGGGTGCCGAAGGAGGGGTAATCAAAATAAAAATAAAAAGTGTCCCACCGTGATCACCAATTTGTGAACATGTCACATAGACATTAAAAAGAGAGAGAAATTAACTTAAGTGTATGATTATTAAAAGATGATGAAATAAACAAGTGGGGAAGGGAGCATGAGATGCTACTCTAGGAGTGTGATCGTCTGAGGGATTACCTCAAAAACAAGAAAGTGATCGCGAAGAATACCTTGCAAGCGGGGTGTGATGTGAGTTCAACTTCCTCCTTCTACCGGCCGGCCGATGAAGGGGGTTTTTATCTTGATTACCCTTGAAAGACAAGCAAAGATGAACAAATAGATATGGATTAGAAAACCAAAAGTGTAGTATCAATGCTCAATAAAAATCAATCTATGCAATAAGGGCATGAACACACCTTGTGTGTTTTATTTTTAAACCACTTATGTAGCAAAAGGGAGTGGAGATATGTATGCAAATAAAAAGTATGATGAAAGATATTAAAAGGTCTATCGAGCAGAGTATGCTAGAGATATGACCGTAGACTAATAAGCAAAAGAGCAGAAAAAACTAAAAAGGGGGCTGAAGAAATATGAAGGGGGTGGCCCTTCAACACTGCAACAGGCAGAGAGAGCGGATGGAGCTTTAGCCACTGTAGTAGGGAAGCAACAGATAGAGCTTTAAGGCAGCAAGCGCAGGAAGAAAGGAAGAGAACTCAAGTTCTCTCTTACAACGGGATCACCTGCAACATTATAAAACTCAAACAAAACTCTCTATTGTTTTTGTAGCTTTGGCTCTCTTTCTCTCTGTTTCGAAAGTCTGCCGAAGAGTTGGAAGGGAGAACCCACGCAGGATTAACATAGGGGTATTTATAAGGGTAAAGATCCTAGTTTTAATGGGATTAAAACAGGGAAAATAATCCTAGGACGTGGATCTTCCTTCCACAAATGGATATGGAGATAAGATTGACAAGGATGCCATGCAGAGAAGGTTGCAGACGAAGAGGACACGGAATGGAAATGGCCACCGCGCCACTGGCGTCAATTAAAAGGGCGACTAAGCAACTGCCGCTCATTCCTGGAAATTAATGGAGTTTCCATATTTAAAAATAAGAAATAGCGCCTGTTTGAAAAGGCATTCATTAATGAGCACCCGCTCAAAAGGGCGTTAATTCTTTAGATTTAAATTCCACTGGAAAATGGAAAGCCAGGAAATTGCACCCGCGCAAGCGGTCGTCCATTCGTATGAGTCGACCTACCGGAGGACCATGCCGTCCTATAGTGGAGGTAAATGGCGACACTCCCGAAGGGCGTTCATTTAAATGGTTCCTAGAGGACGGTCGCAAATTTCAAATAAATCTGGAAAAATAGAAAAATCTTCTTATTAAGCCAATAATGAAGTCCGTTTTGGGGCATTACGTGGTGACATGAAGTTTACTCAACATAGTATCAATTTTGAGATGTCTACAGGGGTGTGTGTGCACGTGGTGCACAAGGGATAAAAATAATAAAAAGGAAAGTGCTACATAGAGCACAAAGGGGAGTTGCACCGTGGGTGCAAAAGGTAAAGGGAACACGCGGGTGCCAAAAGGAGAGGGTAATCAAAAAAAAATAATGGTGGTCCCACCGTGATCGCCAATTTTAGATTTAGAATTAATCTACTTAAAAAAAGAATTAATTAATATGAGAAAAAGAAGAGGAACGAGGAGAAAGGGAGCATGCGTGGATGCTAAGGGGAATGTGATCGCCAGAGACCACGGGCCTCAAATAAATTTAACAATAACGAACAAAGGAGGGATCACAAAAAATACCTTTAATAGCGCGGGTAGATGTGAGGTCCACCTTCTCTTCCAATCGGCCGGTCGATGAAGAGAGTTCTTCTTGAGATGATTACCCTTGCAAACAATAAACAAACCAACAAAGAAAGATATGAATTCGAAACATGGTGAGTGTAGCATCAAATTCTTAAGATAAACAACATGAAAAACATGGGTATGAACACACCTTGTTGGTGTTGGCCTTAAAAACCCCTATGCAAAGGGGTAAGGAAGAAGAATATGATGATATGCAAGAGGTAGGGTGCAAGTGTTGCACAAAGGGAGATCTCAATGTTGAGATAAAAAAGAAAGAAAAGTGAAGTATGATGTATGCAATGCTAAAGTGAAATAAACATAAGAAGAAGAGGGAAATAAGAAGACTTATTGGTCTTCTCCAAGGAAGGGGCTTCATATCTTCAATATGCTCCAAGGGAAGAAGAAGGTGCTCCAAGGATGTACCTTTGGATTTAAGGGAGTCTCCTTCTCCCTCCTTGGCTCCTCCTTCTAGTAGAGTTTCCCCAAGATCAATGGATGCAGCGTTAACAATAAGGGAGAGGGGGGTCCCTATTTATAGGGGGAAAATTCAGAGTTTAATTCCATAGAAAATAGGAAAATTAATTTTATTAGGATTTGAAAGGAGATATTCCGAGGACATGTGTCCCCTCAACCTTAGAAAGTGATAGGAACCCTTTTCCAAGTGGAAAAGGAGCTTAAAATGGGAAAGAGTGGGGTTCTGTTGGATTCGGAAGTCTGTAAAAATTGGCGTCAGACCCAGAAGTCGCCGATTAATTAACGTCAGTTCAAAGAGGCGCTAATTGGAATTTAAATTTGGAAAGTTCAAAAATTTTCAAAATTAGAAAGTAATTCTCGTCTAGGGGGCCAAACGTCAATTAGGAATTTATACGAATTTTGGACGGAGTTAAAAGCTCAAAATATAGAAGTGGAATTCGCGTCATGGGGACCGGACACCAATTTATGAATTAGCGACCTTGTAGAGAGGCGTGGATTCAAAAATAAATACAAATTCGGCTCAAAATGTGAAGAAAAGAATTCACGTCTGACCCCCTCGACGCCAATTAAAGAATTAACGGCCTTCTATAGTGACGTGGATTCAAAATCACATGAATTCGGCGTGAAACGGGGTTAAAAATGTAAAATTAAGAATTCGCGTCTTAGTTGGTGGACGCCAATTAAAAATAGTGAAAATTTGTGAAGTTTTGAGGGAATTGGTGTTCGCTCGCGCGAGCGCTAATTTCTCTGAACGGGTTCGCTTTGGTGACTGCGACCTGAAGGACGCGGTCGCCATGGCGACTGCGTTCAGGCCAAGCATTTATTTTATTTATTTTTTTATTATGTTCTTTTGAAGACGCGGTCACCTCGGGGACCGTGTTCAGAAGGACGCGGTCGCCTTCGCGACCGAGTTCTTCTGGGTCACACAAATTTTTTTATTTTCCTTTTTTTTGAAAATGGCATCCACTATGCTGACATTAATTAAGAAAATGGCGTCCCCTGGGTCTAACGTTAATTAAAAATGCCCCATAAAATTAAAGAAAAATCTCAAAAAATTCTGAAAAAATAGGGAATAATAGGAAAAATCTGGAGAAAACTGAATAATCAAGAAAAATGATGAAAACCACTCAAATAAGTCAATTTGAGGATAAATTTTGGGACATTACAAGATAATATGAGATGTACTCAAAATGATGTCAATTTTGACGTGTCTACACCTCGGCTTGGAGGGAGCTGTGTAAGGGGACTTGGTGGTGGGTGCTGGACATTGATTCCTTTTAAGCAGTCGTCAAGCGGAACGGTGGTGTTGATTGTGATATAGAACGGGTGTTTTCTCAACGAAAGAATCCCCCGAAGTGTGAATGTGAGTTGGGAGCCCTCCTTTGGAGAGGAGTTTGGGGCGTCGTGCCCAGGATCACTATGGTTGAGGAGTTCAAGGCTAGCGAGGGTGACCTTATTGTTATTTCCCCTCTCGAGATGTTGGTTCGGCCTGATGGCTTGAGATGTCCTAGATGGTGCTGGAGGATTAGTTTGGTGGCCCTGCGGAGGAGCAGGAGTGTTTATAGCCAGGGACTTTTGGTCGTTGTGTGACCGGTAGCTGGCCGAGGGTGTTCTGCAGTCGTTGTCAGATCGATGAGCTGGTCAGTCTATACTATCAGTGGGATCATGAAGTCCCAGGTGATTGTTTCTAATGTGTCCCGCGAGTGTTGGCGGTGGCTGGTGAGACATTGGTTTTGGACCGGTGTGACTGATGAGCCTTGAAGTGTTCGGCTCTAGATCGCGTGTCGCCATGCGATGGTGTCAGTTGTCTTTCCGGTGAGGTTTTCCATTGGGTTTGCCCTTCCCTGTGAGTTCTGTGCACGTCCTAAATTTCGAGGATGGAATTTCTCTAGGGGGGGAGGACTGTAATACCCTGGATTTTTGGGTCGTGTTTCTGTGGGTTGTGGATCGTGTCCGAGTGAGCTTCGGAATTTTATATCGATTTGTCGGACCCTTTAATGGTGTGTCTGTGAATTATTTTGGGTCCATGGCGCCATATGGAGCATCCCAGTATTTTTCTGGAATTTTTCAGAGTCAGAATGTGTTTTCGGGGTTTTCCAGAATTACTAAAATTTTAATAAAATAAAAATAAAATTTATTTTATTTTTTATAAACCCCCCTCCCCTCTCTCTCTCCCTCACTCTGGTCTCACTCTCTCTCCCTCCCCCGTTCTCCCCCTCTCACTCTCCCGTCTCTCCTTGGTTGGGTATAGTTTTTTTTGATGATGTCACACAAGCATGAAGTCATTTAGTTCTAAGTCTGAAATCTTAAGTAACTCTGCATATTCTGTTCTTCATGTTTCCCAGCTTTTATGATGATTTTCAGACTGTAATTGTTTCATAAATTAAGTTTCAGGTTGCCCACATTTGATGATTTTGATAGAAGAAAAAGATTTCAAGAAGAGGAGTCGAGGTTGGAGTCAACTCCAGTTTATAGGCTTTCTAACATTTTTAGTAGAAAAGGTCGTTTGGAGTTGACTCCAGAAGCCAATAGAGTCGACTCAAGCTCACCCGCCAACTGAAGAGACTAAGGGTGACAAATAACTCCTTACGGGTAACAAATAGACCCTTAAGGGTGACAAATAGCTTCATAGAGGTGACAAATAGTTTGGACGGGAGAAAAAATGTTGAGAAAAAGAAAACACATAACTAGGAATAGGACCTAATTACCTAGGCTTAACATGTATTTAATAGGGATGATCTGCATTTTGTTTAGGGTTAACAGAATACAGAACGTGGTTAGGTGAGAATTGCCTATTGGCAGCCGCGGTTTATCTGGGACCGCCTTCTGGAAGAAGTGGTTTCTGAGGAACTGCCTTTTGCCTGTAACAGACAGAAGCAACAGTCCGACGTGCATGGCCTATCTAGGGCCATAAATGCATAGAAACCATTAAGAATAGAAGGATAACATATGGGAACATGTTTAGAACATCCAAGGTGCATGGAAAGACATGTATCATTCTAAAATTCCTATGTTTTAGTTACAAGGTGTAGGGTTATGCATGCAGTAAGAATCTAAATGCGCAGTCATGATAAAACATGAAATTCTCAACATATGGTGCATGAAACTTCAAGGAAAGAGAGGGGTTTTACTCCTAAGTTGATATTTGAGCCTTTCATGAGATAACCTACCCTTGATTTGTTCCCTAGACTTCGAATTTTTTGCTGGAAGACGGTCCGCGTTCTTGTGCGTCCTGCGTGGAACCCACAACTTCCAACGGCTCTATCTCCCTAACCTCTTGGTTTCCTAGCACTGGGTTTGGAGGGTACTTAGAAGACATAAAGAGGAACAATTTATTCTAAAGACCAAACTTGAAATTACCTCTGTTAGGGTTCCTAAATCTCTGATCTTTCTCGGAGAAACTAACTCGTTCCTGTGTGGTCTGCAGAGAACTAGTGACTTCTGAGGCTTCTAACTTCTCAGGGGCTTGATCTCCTGGCATGGGGTTTAGAGGGGAATTAGATAAAACCAAAAGGAATAAAAAGTTCTAAAGGATGAACCTGGGAAGACGATTCCTTACCTTCAAAATACGTGCTCCAAAACTAGGGTTCGCGCAGGTCAAGTTTCAGGCCTATTTATAGGGTTTGACCTAGGGTGGCTAGATTAGATCGACTTAGGAGTCCTAATCTAGAGTAGGATCGATCCCCAAGAGTCCTAGACTAGGTGGCCATGCCAGATAGCATCGATCCATGGGGATTCGAATGCTAAAAATCTCGTTTTTCCACATTTCTACAAATCACGTTTTCGGATCATAGTCGCGGTCTTCCCTAGACCGCTACTCTAAGAACGCAGTCGCGCGATAGACCGCATTCTGGCGTATTTTTCAATTTTTCAGATTTTCTTATTTATCTCCTACTTGTCCTCTAATTGGTCTATTTAGCCATTTTAAATCCATAAAAAGCCCTAATTACATCTCTGGAAGTGGGCTTGGGCTAAAAGTCTAAAAATTTGATCTATGGGCTCATTTTAAGTGGGCTTATTTATTTGGTTAATAATTGGGCTTTTAAATTAATTTATTTTACCCCTTATTCATTTGATGGCCCATTTAAGCCTATTAAATATTTAAATAATTCTATTTAATTCTAAAAAAATCCTATAAATTTATGGGGTGTTACACCACTACTGCACGAACCACTCCACATCCCGGCAGATCCGGGAAAAGTGAGCCATCAGGTACTCCTCGTCTAGTGAAATGGGAGGCTGATCTTCCTATAGAAGCCGACCCTCCTTAGCCTTCTGAATCGCTGAAGTCTTCTGGCGATATAGATGGCTGTACTCGAACCACCACCGGGCGTAGTGGACGTCGAACCTCCCACGGTGATATAACCCTGGTGTCGGTAACTTCTCTGACTCCCCTCGGCAACTAAAGTCCCACCAAGTTGTCGCCAGCAAATGGCTATCCTTGCCCTTATACACTCAGCCCGCCAAAGGAAACTCCTGGTTCGGCGGGATCGCCTGGTCATACCTGAAGTTTCTCACGAACCGGTGCGGGTAGTAAGGCTCCAGAACACTGGCACTGGACCAGTGCAGTGCGAACACTATCGGTCGGGTGTTGATCACCCACTCTGTGTACACTAGAGCATCCGGCTCTCACTAGTGGGGTAGGGCACCAGTCGCCCCGTCAATCGTCGGCACCAGAACTGGTCGAAAATCCCTCGACCCATAGTCAAACAGGAGCCTGTCCTCGCCTCTGCCCGACAAGTAAGACATGGCCCTCCTGGCTCTCTCCAGCTGCTCTACTGCATCCCCGTCTGGCTGACCAGTGAAGCTGAAAAGTAAGGGGGCCGCCGGGTTCACCAGTGTCACCCTCGTCACCAACCTGGGAAAAAGAAGACCAGCCCATACACTAAGGTAATGGGTCGGTAGAAGCAAACTCCTCTCCTGTGGAATGGGGTGTACTGACAACGGCCCTCAAACCATGGTAGATGTTGGCCAATGCTGCAAGGGCCAACTCCAGCCTCCGTCCCCTAGCCAGCAAGCATGCGGGCCACAACAGCTCTGCCCGCAGAAGGCAATCGCCTCCATGGGTAACCACGAAAGTTGCCAGCCAATATGCCAGATATGCAGCCAAATGAGTCACGTCCAGTAGCCTGTGGGTATTCCACCCCTCTCTCGGTGCATAGATATATCGGGAGTAAGTCTGGAACTGTAACTCCACCTCTATATACTCTTCCCATGGGGTTTGGTCTCGGGCAAACTCTTGGTAGAAGCAAAATGGCCTGTTGTAGAAATGACGGACCCACGCCTTCAAAGGTACCCTCGTTGTGTGTGGAGCCTTCTGCCTGCCTGTCAAATCCAAGTCCCTCCAAGTGTTCAGCAAATACCGGTAGCTGTGAGACACTTGGTACCATCCCAGCCCATCAGTGTGACTGCGGTGAAGGTCATCTAGCACCACCTCCTCGTAGCCCTCACTCGGCAGACCAGATATCCAGAACAGAGACCACAAGTCCAGCGAGGTCTCCCCCTCTGTCGTTGCCACTGTGTTCCACGGGCAGTTAAAGCGCTCTGCCAATGCCTGAATCAGTCCTGTGTAGCAGGGATACCCGTATAGTTCCGCTGTCACTACGTATTGGATCCCTACCATGTCTAGAAGCAGCCTGTAATAGTGAACTATGCCCATCAACCACTCTATCGCACCCTGGTGGTACCTGTGCGAAGAGATCACTAACCAGCAGCCATACCAGCTCACAACTGTCTACCAAAGTATCCCATCCAGGAGGCTGTGATCATCGTACCCCTCACCGGTAAACGGTAGCCCTGATGGCTCTAGCACCAACCCCATCACCCCCTCAGTCTCTACTCGGTGATGGCCGTGTAGGTCCCAAGAGGCTGGACCCAGTGCTCCAAAATAGACCATGAACTAGTCCACCCTGCTGAAAAAACCCAAGCAATCTACACTGGGAAACTGTCACTGTCTCTAGAAATCTACCGAGAAGCTCGGGAAGCTGTAGAATGCAACCTCGTGCAGGCTGTCCCTGCCTAGCAAAATGCCCCCCTCCAGCCGGCGGCGCTCTCCAGCTATAGTAGGGTCCCCTTCCTCTGTACCGATGGGGACAAAACTCCTTAGGAACTTGAACAGATGCCGGTCCAAAGGGAACTCTCTCGGCCAGCCTCCCGAGCAGTCATATGTATAAATGCCAGCCTTCTCAGAAATCCTAGCCAGCTTCACAGCTCCGGCTCCACTCGTCCCCTCTCCAACGGGACCGTCAGGCACTAGCGAATGCCCCAAGTCAAGCTGGCCAATGCTGGCTCCGGTGATGACGGGCGGGCCCAAAGGAGGCAAGGGTCGCCCGGTCCCCCTTTGATGAGGGCATCCCTTGCCCCTCCACTCTTTTTCCAGACTCGGATTGTTCGACGGCAAGCACCATTATATTTGTCATGTATTTTTGAGACTAGTCATGTAATCTTCACATTTTCTTTGAGTCATTATCATGTAATTTTCCCTTTATTTTGAGTCATGTACCTAGGTAGTTGAGTCATTTTCCTAAAGTATTGAGTCATTATGTTGGTTAGATAGGTTAATGGGCCCAATCCATTGGGCTAGGCCCAGGGGCGCCCCTCCCTTGGACTGTGTGGTCTTTAGTTAGTTTGTCAGGGTCAGTTTGGTCTTAGGAAAATTATGGAGTCTATAAATACCCCACCCCTCTCTCATTTGTAACAACTTTTGATGAATATTGAAAAGCATTTGCCATCTCCCTCTCAATATCTCCCTCTCTCTCTCTCTCTCTTACTATCACTCTCTCTAAGTGGGTTGTACCCCCTCTCTCTCTCTCCTCCCCACCCCAATTTCGAAATTCACTCTCTCTCCTCCCCATTCACCCCTCATTAAGGCCCCTTCCCCTTCCCCATGCACTCATTCAACTCCCCCTCCAACCCCTAGGTGGAAACCCCTTCTCCTAGGCACCTTTCCACTTTCCAAAGCACCCCACCACCTTCCCAAGGCTGAATTAACCCCTCCCAAAGCCCAAATTCGAATTTCCCTCTCTGTAGGGCTGTGCCCCTCCATCTCCCCCACCCCCAAGCTCCCAAATTCGTCCCCCACCTCCCCTTGGTCAAACCAAGTTCACCCCCCCTCTCCCTTGCTCTCCCCTTGCACATCTCCTCATTCTATCTCTGTTTCAGGCAGCAGAACTACAACAAGTTGCAGATGCAGCCACGACCGTTACTTGAAGATTCAAGTAGCAAGGCCTACATCTCTGGAAAGGTCTTCCAGAGAGCTTTCCAGGCGAGGCAGTTTCGTCAGCATCCGAGCTCCGAGCAGTCCGCAGCATCCATTCTCCCTCGACTGCGCAGGAGACCCCAGGCAAGGAACCAGAACGTGATTGGAAGCTCAACCACGGCAAACCCTTTGGGATTCAGATCAAGTGTTCTTCAGAAGAAATCTTC
>JAHNEJ010001247.1:0-112317 GCA_022559845.1 Amorphophallus konjac | reverse complement strand
GTGTAACACTCAAAGTTGAGAATCGAGATTGAGCAGACAAGGCGAGGGTGGTACCATAAAGAATCTCTCAGAGGCGAGCCGAGCGACTGGGCCAAGCGTTCTTCTGAGATGGAGGAATAAGTTATTAATGGGAGGTGAGGATATCTAGAGAGAACCCTCAGATACTTAAGTTAGTAAAATATAAGTGGAGAGATATAAAGAAATTTGGAGAGTAAAAGGCGTGATCTTTAGTACCATGCGATGTCATTTCGATATACCTTTTATAGTCTCTCGAGACATGTGTCATCAATAGTGACTTAACGGTTGAGCAGATCATGCCTCCGAGGATTATGCCCCATTAACCACATCCTACCACATGTTGCACCTGCTTCAAGGAGAAGTGATGCCCGAGCATTCAACGTTTGGACTTTGCGCCCCATGATTAGGCCATAACCCAATCGAACCCTTATTGGGTTTTGAATCTTGTGGGCAATGCCCACATCAATCATGTCATTTTCTCCACTCCCCTCCTCCCCCCCCCCCCTCTTCCTACATTGCCAAATACTTCTCATTACACACACATGCTGCCCTAAATTGGGGGTACTGTAGATGGGCCCCGATCCGTTTGGTTTCCAATTTTGGTGTCAATTCCCCCAAGTTATTGTAAATAGAAACTGGCACTAAAACTGGAAATCAAGCAAACTAAGGTAGCATGTGTACATGTGATGAGAAATAACTAATATGAAAACTTTAGGGCAAGAAATGAAGGGGGGATGGGAGAAAGTCGCCTTATGATAGAAATTGATGCCATAAGAAATCAAATAAATTGGGAATATCAAAGTTTCCATCATATGTAAAGTCATTTTGTCCTCTCTTTGTAGCCCTTTTCCCATGCTGAAATTTTCAATTTGGTTTTTTTTCATCATACACGCATGCTGTCTCAGTTTGCTTAGTTTATAGTTTGGATGCCAATTTCCATCGTAAGGACATTTGCTCTACTCCTCTCCTCCACCCTTCCCACACTACCGGTTACTTCTCATTCCACATACATGCTGCCCAATTTACTTGACCTGATTTTGGAGAAAATAAGTTACTACAAATTGGCCCTAGTCTACTTGGAATGTCAGAATTGAAAACCAAGCAAATTAGGAATGCCAAAGTTTCCATCATATAGTCACTTCATCCTCTCCATGTCCCCCTTTCTTATGCTAATTTTTTCAAACCAATTATTTATTATCATACACACATCTCAATTCGCTTAGGGCGAGTTTGATAACGGGTTATTTTAGGGGCGGGTGACCCACCCGACCCCTAACCATGACCGAAGTGGATTAACTCATTCCACCTATTTCTTAAGAATGAGTTAATCCACTTTAATCTTATCTGATCCGATTAAGAAAAAAATATCAAACAAGGAATAACCCATCCGACCACGGTTAACCTACCTTACTCGGGCTTAACCGGTTGTCAAACAGGCCATATTTATAGTTTTGGCACCAATTTCTATGGCAAGGACATTTTCTCACTTTTATGCCCCCTATTTTCCCATATTATCGTATACTTCTCATTACATATGCATGATGCCCTAATTTATTTGACTCAAATTTAGAGAAAACATACTACTACATATGGGCCCTTACTTGCTTGATTTCTAATTTCGGTGCCAATTATCCCAAATTGTTATAAATAGAAATTGGTGCTAACACCCCCCCCCCAACAAAAAAAAAAAAAGAAAGAAAGAAAGAAAGAAAGAAAACTAGACCAACATGTGTGTGTGATGAGAAGTAATTATCATTTCAAAAATTTTGGTGCAAAAAAGGAGGGGGAGATGGGATAAAATGACCTTACGATAGTAATTGATGTCATCAGAAACTAAATAAACTATGAGGTCGTCTTTGACAACCGGGTGGTCGGCCGGTTAGCCGACACCGGTTAATCGGTGGGCCCCGCCTCTCCTCGTCCTCCCCCTCACATAAATCTCTTAACCGATCTCGGGTACCGTAATTGACCATTCGGGGTCGATTACGGCACCCCCTTACCCCTTTATCAAAGACGCCATGAATGTCTAACTTTTCATAGTAAAGTCATTTTCTACCCTCCCTGTAACTCTTTTCACGCGTTAACATTTCCAAACAAGTTACTTCTCATCATACACGCATGCCATTTCGGTTTGCTTAGTTTCTAGTTTTGACGTCAATTTCTACCGTGAGGATACTTTCTCCACTCCTCTCCCTCCCTCTTCCCACGCTACTCGCTACCTCTTATTCCACATCCATCCCGGTTTATAATGTCCATCACCGCATTAGTTACATGTATCGGTCGGAAAAATGTGTCCATTAACGGCTCTACAAACTAAAAATCGGTGGAAAATATAATTGAGATTTTTAAGTATATATTATCGTAAATTTAAATTTTGTCAAATATACCCTAAAAATATTAGGATTATACTTCTTTAATTTTCTGTCATCGACGGAGGAGAATATTCCATGAAATATGTCATATACGGTTGCTATATTTAAGATATATTTGACAAAATCAAAACTTTACATGGATGTATATACAAAAATTTTAATATTTAATTCATACTTAACTTTAGGGCGATTCATAATTCGGTTCAAATCGAAAAATCAAATCGAACCGTTCGATGTGAAGTCGAATTCGATTTCATAATACGTGAAATCGAATCAAATCGAATAAATTGAATTTATTATTTATATAGTTTATTCATATTATATAATATAAATATATGAAATAAAATAAAATTTTAATTATATACATATAAAAGTATATAAAATATAATTATTTTTTTTTATTTTTATTTTATATACACATAAGTCATTAAATTTATATATATTATAATAAAATATGAAAATCGATTTGAAACCGAATCAAATCGAATTTTTTGATTAGATTTGATTTGGTTTGATGAGCAAATTCGGTTTGAAAAAAAGTAGTCTTGAATGGAACTATGTTCACCCCTATTTAACTCGTGTTAAACACATACGAGTTACGGCGAAGACATAATCATGATATTATTTATATTTAAAATTATATTCATGATAATATGCGTCGATGAAATATATATTTGATAAAATTAAAGTTTACATGTAAAAATCCCAAACCGTTTTATCTCTTATGTCTTATCATATGTATCCCCACCCGGCGGAGCCCCATTTTACCCGGCCGTGGGCCCGAAAACAAGTTAGCGAAAGCGTCCCGGCCCACGGAGGGCCCTTGGAATGCTACTTTTCGTCTCCCGCGGCGCGAACGTGTCGGCGAGGGTTTTCTTCAGGGTTTTGCGCCGGCGCCGAGGGAGGTGGGGGATCGCCAACACTTTCGGTATCTTCCTTTGTTCCTCCCGGCCGCAGAGATGGAGGCCGCCGGCATCGGGGAGGAGGAGGCGTCCAGGCAGCTGCAGGTCCGCTTCGTCACGAAGCTCCCGCCGCCCCTGAAAGTCCCCCCCAGGTCCATCGCCGTGCCGTCCGGCCTTACCAGGATGGGCCTCTCGGAGATCGTAAACCATCTGCTCGGCGGCGGTAATTCCGCCATGTTTCAGAGTGTTTCGTGCGCTTCCGGGCCTCCCCGTTTGGGGCGGCCGGGGATGAGCGTTTATTCAGGATTCCATCCTCCCCTTACCGGAGTTTTTAAGGTTCTTGGTTTCCGTCGACAGGGGATTCTGACTACCAGCTTCAGCCGTTTGACTTCCTTGTCGATGGGGAGTTCGTCCGGATGTCCCTCGAAGAGTTTCTGATCGCCAAGGGCATCTCTGCGGTAATCATCTAACCGTTTTTTCCCCCATTTCCCGTTCGTCACTTGTGTCTTTATACAACTGCAAGCGCAGGTCAGATGTTTGCACACTTTGTGGCATTTTTTATGAGTAAGCATTTGAACTCGAGCGAGGAAATATGAGCTGGAAAGGGGCAGAATCCGTTCATTTCCTAGACGAATGCTTATTGTTACCAAATGGACTGTACAGTTAGTAGGCCAACCCTGGACGTCTTCACATGTGCACTTGTTTGTCATCTCTTTCCCTTGATCGTGTTTGATCCTAAAAATGTTTTCCCGATCTCATCAGTGAAATCTCTACTGAAGCCTCAATCAATGTCTGCTTAACGTGTTACAGGAAAAGGTACTCGAGATTGAATATGTAAAAGCGGTGGTACCTCGCAAACAGGATGATCCATGTCTGCACGATGATTGGGTCAGCGCGGTGGATGGTTCTAATAAACGGTATTTGCATGCTTGTGTGTTTTTCTATCTGCCATGGCGCTTTTCTGCTGCATTCGTATCCACTTCTCCTGATATTTATTTGTCATAATTTGTTTCACTTTTTCATTCTTTCTTTATTTCGCTTTCTTTTCATTTGTGTGGGTTATGTATGTAACTTAAGTATTTTAAACTAATACTGTACAATAAAAAAGAGGCATGGACTAGGATACCTGTTCTACAATCTCAAAGAAATGCATGAAGGATGCATACTAGCTTACCAGAAAAGAGTAGTGAGAACCACTGAGATCATGCGGAAAGTGGAAGCGTGCATGTCATGAACATGGCAATGGCAAATGCCAACTGAACATGGTGCAAAATTAAATGGATCTACGAATTTCTTTTTCCACAATCTGTTAAAGTCTACAGAAGACTTTTCTCCATCCTTTTGGTGTTCGGTGGACTGTATCAGAGTCAGACGATCACATGAAAGTAAAAGAGACAGACAAAAGTGGAAGTGAGGCTAGAGACAGGTTCTCGTCTGAGGAAGAGGTGGCTCAATTGAATCTCCAAGAAGGCAACTTCTGCAGAATGGATTGTGAGGATCAGGGAGACTTGCTGCAAATTTTTTTTGAAAGTGGATAGTACCACCGATTATATAAAAGCAAAAGATAAGAAATTACAAGTACGGAGGGAGTGCTCTCACAAACTCCCAAGTACAATATTCGGCAGACAACTCTCTTTGCCCCGAGAGCAAACAAAAGAAAGAAACAAAGCCCCTCTCGACTAGACACTACCACCCACAACAAAAGACACTCAAGACCAACCATGAATCTGCACTGACTACTCCTCCCTACCCTGGAGCCCACCAAACACCACCAACCACCCAAAAACTGATACCTTCCTTCCTCATCTCTCTCCATCACCACCCCATAAGGACCCTTTTTGCTGTGGAAAATACTTTCTTCTATAACACAGTCCGCACAACCCTTGATGTAGCTGGCTCATATACTTCCTCATCTATTGTCAACTCCATTTTCAGTCCTCAGCTGTCCCTTTTACTCATCTTTCCCCTCTCCTTCACTCTGCACCTTCTCTCTTAAAGTGTTTCTCTCTGCCCTGGCTTCCCTTGCCAGCCTCGCATGCCATCTTTTCTGATTTTTGCTGAGTTCTGTTTTGATATCTTTATCAACTCCTCCATAGGACACCTCAATCAAGTTAGCCACATCTCTTGTCTGCTCTCCCATAAACCTCTCGACCTCAGAAATAATTGCTTTGATCTCCTCAGCCTTGCTTCCTCCTTATGAGTAGGATCTATCCCCTCCGATAGGGATTCATCCCCCAAAGCCAAGTAGGACTCCCCTAGCACCCTGGCCTCCTACAACACTGGCTGGTCTGGGGATGCCCCAGCTCGCGGACTGATGGACGTGTCTCCCTAGTCTTCCGGTACACCTCCCAACGAAGCTGCTATAGCGCCCACCCCCACCTCCTGCTCCGGCAGCCCATCATCGAGGGAGGAGCAAGCATTGAGAAGGAGACGAAGGACTCCCTCGGTCCCCTCCGCGTCACTACTGCTGCAAACTTGCTCAGACGGCTCAACTATCTAACAGACAAGGCTCTCCTCCTCCTGCACAGTCAGCCCAACGACGTCATTCGAGTCTACAAGCCCTGAGAGGGCCTGGCCAGACTTCTCCTTGCCTAGCAGAGAAAGAATTGACAGAGCCTTCAGGGTTTCTGCCCTACCCCACCACCACAACGACGGGCAGTCTCGCCTAAAGGGAGGACTGAGAGGGCCCTCGGGATATCCTCCGAACCCAGGGGAGAGCCTCCGCCCTGCGAAGTCTTGGAGCTCTTCCACAGAAGGAGAAGGGATCTGCACGACGCCAACGACACGGGCTGGGGCGCCAGAGCGGCGTCGACGCGGTCCGGAGGTGACGGCAGCCGGCGAGAGGTAGGGATGTCAAAAATATCCGCAAACTCGATTACCCACATCACCCGACCCGTGATGGGTCGGGTAATACCCGAATAAACAGACATGGATTCGGGTTCAGATATGTTTAAATACCCGTTTCATATTCAGATAGGGTATGGATTTAGTGCACCCGAATCCATACCCGATCCGAACCCGCTCTTAATAACTTATGTGCATGTTTGGCCTATGATTTTGACATGAACTTAACCCATTACTCGTCTTGTTGAGTTTGTGAGTTTGGACTTCTTACTAAAATTGTAAGGACGTTTTGATAAAATATAAAAATTATTTTAGTAAAGAAAGAATTGACCGAATTTCTATTTTTCTAATTCTCATAAATCTCACATTTCCTTAGATGTGGATGTAGACTCATGCTTTATGGACGGATACGGATATCCGCGGGTATATCCATACTCGTGGCGGATATACCCGTATTCATACCCGCGAAAATAATAAGGTACTATCCGGATATGGTATTTGTAAAATTTTCACGGATAGGGTATGGTATTGGTCTACCCGAGCCGAACCCGATCTATTTACATCCATAGCGAGAGGAGCTACAGCCGCCACCCAGAAGTAGGGCAGGACGAGAGGCGTTGCCGGGTCACACGGCAGATCGGATCGTCGTCGAAACTCCGTTAGAGCCGTGACCTTGGATATTGAGTAAGTCATGGGTAACGGAGCCAATGTCTGGTCCTGGGCAAAGTGGGGTCGGGGCAGAAACGGACGTGCGCCAGGCAGACTTTGGGCCAAAACGAACACCACTTGGGTTGGAAGGATACCCTGAAGTTGGCTCCACTTGCGGGGCGTTCGAATTTTGAACGGGAGCCATCTTCTCCGGCGTCGGTAGCCGGCACATATCCAAGCAAACTGGGAATCTACCACTATTGATGTCTACGAAGATGGCACATCACCCAAACCGCTGCTTCCATCGCCAAAAGCCTCCACCCATCAACCATCCTCGCCAACCCCTCTTCCACCCTCCCGACGCTACGAAGGAGGAGGCTCACCCCCATTTCATCACAGAAGACGAGCAGAACTCCCGACATCTTCAGCCGGACTCTACGGAGTCTACGATCCGGATGCGTACCATCACTTATCACCCATCTGGTTACTCGCAAGAGAGCTCCGCCCGCCATGACGAAGCCTCCCCTAACAATCTCTTCCACTGCTTTCTTTGACCTCCCCACCTCTAGGAAAACTCCGCCTACCTAAGAAACCACCCTGGCCTCCTCCCCCTCCTGGCCCATATTCAGCAGATCCTGGATCTGTGACGCGTCCACTCCGCCATAGACTGGAGAATCCCTGGCACACCTTCTCAGCCACTGGAGTCGCCTCCGATTGATCTCCTCCGGCATCTGGACCATCTCTCCACATCTTCGGGTTGCCTCACCATGACCACAGCCAACTGCATTGCCCCGAATGACCTCGGCAAACGAATGCCGGGGGCAATCAAGTCTGCCGAAGCTCGGAAGCTCCGCCTGTGGCAGCTGACAACGCCCCACCGATAGAAGGCCGCAGATCCTTTTAAGATGCCCATGACGCCCACACCGGAAGCACGTCTGAACCTCTTGAGCCTGGGCAACACCCCTTAGCCTGCCGCCTGAGGACCAACGACCAGACCCCCCGAGGGGCCCTGGAGGCGAACCCCGGGAACCGACCCGCATGACCGAGCATCCATAGAGCTTCTCTCTCTAGAAGCCCCTAGAGAGAGAGTTCCCCCCACCCTCATTCTATTGTGAGACTTGCTGCAGTTGTCATGTGTGGCGACCCAAGATCCGGATACCGGGAAAGGAACCCGATACCATTCGAATCCTGGCCCGCCGCCCACGAGCCGGGGCTAGGAAGGGTTAAAAGGAGTGTGGAGGTACAAAGAAATAGGAAATAAAGCAGAACAATTCAACAATTAATAGAAATAAATAAACAACAACAACAGAGTCCAGTCCAACAGAAAGTACAGTCTAAAGCAGTAAAATGTACCACATGCCAAGTGAACACTCGGCCCGACGAGCTGATAACTAAGAACCTCCGCACAGCACCCTCGAACCTCGAGGGAGAACCGCCACACCTGAAAAGCAGGGGTGAGCCTCCTGTCACTGGCTCAGTAGGGATCCCGCGGAACCCCAACTGAGAACAACGGCGGTAGCGGAAAGGAAAGACAGTAAGGACAATAGTAACAGCAGGAACGGTAACACGATGGCCGGTAAAACCTCGACTCTACAGCTACTCCTACTGTATCAGCAAACAAGCACACACCCCGATCTCCAAGTCGGGGAACTACCAGACTACGAACCACCCTAGTCACGCTACTAGGAAAACGACCACCCGTCGGGAACTCAACACTATCTAGGGGAAAGCCCTCGGTGACGCTCACCGGACCCCGAGACCTTGGCATCGAAAGACACCCGGAACTCCATGCAAAACCACGTCTCGCAGACGTGAAGCGGAACTCGGCTCATGAGGAAACTCACGTCACGTGACGGGAGCACTGTCCACCAGAAGCAAGGCCGGATACGTCCACTGACGACTTAGTCCACAGCCTCAGGTGTCTCGCTACCACGCCCCAGGCGGAGACTGAGACACCCTACTAGTAACCAGGAACACAAAACAAGGACAAGCTGAGGTCGCGCTCGTCAGCGCGGGTCCGACGTCCCCAGCCCAGTGTGCACACACAAATCATGCGTCCTAGGTCAGATCCTCTAGCTGGTTCTTCCCCCGAAGCCCGGACTCGGCTGCGCGTGGGGGCCCTACGGTAACCAGCCTAAAAATCGTCTCTCTCGGGTAAGTCGCTCCACCACTCCCAGGTGGGTCAGCACCGCGTGCCGTAAGAAGGCTACGACTAGTGGCAGGTCACTCAACGTGAACACGGAAAGCCACACACACACCCATCGCGAGTAACACCAAGTAACAGGTGGCACGACGCCACCAGACTCTGGATGGTCCACTAGACTTAATGAACCCAACGGTCCTTGAGTCACACGACTCGGGTCAAGACCGTCGTACACGACAGCACAACGCCGTCAATTTGACCTAATCCCTAGGTCAGAAACCACGGTGACACGATCGAGCGTAACACGGTACCTCCGAACACCCAAAAACATGGACACAGAACCCAAGGGGTGTCCGGAACATTCACGTGGTCGAAGGTCGACCACTGGGTCACAACCGGGTCGACCGGAGACCAATACAACCCTAAGCGAACACGGCAAGCCCGGAACACGTGGGGTCGCCCGGACTCACCAAACTCACAGGCATGCTAATAGAGGAAAACCAAAACCTCCGGACACCCAAAGACACGGTCACGAAACTCCACGGGGTGTCCGAGACACACACGGCCAAGGGAGGCGCGATTAGCCGTAGGCTACCTGCCCTGGGCTGCCCGACTGGTTGCCCTCAAGAACGCGCTATCCTCCTATAGCGCGTTCAGAACAGAACGCGCTATTCTCATACAGCGCGATAAAAACAGAACGCGCTATACCCCTATAGCGCGATAAAAACCGTATTACTGTTCATCTTCCCCGATGAACGCATTTCATCGGGGCGGCGCGTTCTCCAAGAATGTGCCCACCTAGGCGAGCGTGTTCTCAGTCCGCGCCCGAAAACAGCGAAAATCGCGAAAGAAACCATTCCACGCCCCGTTCACTCCCAGGTGAAGGGGACACAAAGGAAAAATCATTCCTCAACCTCTAGCACCGAGAGGATCCATTCTAAGCCCAAAAACGCGATCAAAACTCTAGATCCGGCTCATTCTCCAAAAACATGCATTTTTCCCACAATGCGAAAATAACCCCACTCGGCTTGCCACAGCCTACAAAACTCGCGGGAAATGAAGTACACGAGCTGAGGGTCCATCTCCCTACCTCCACCGAAGATTCGACGCGCCGTGAACACCGATCCACGAAGAAACGCCCACGAAAACCCCGCTGGTGCCTCACACTCGCGAACCGGCTTCACTGCGCCCCCGTCCCTCGATCCTCGACCCATCCTCGCTGTCCTCCTCGCCCGTGTCGCCCCGCCTCACGCCCACCTCGGTCCGTCGGCCGCCGGAGAGGTGAGAGTGAGAGGAGAGCGTGGGAGAAGAGAGAGAGGGAGAGAGTGAGAATGAGAGGAGAGAGAGGGGTGGGAGGGTTTATATAGGAAAAATCTGGAAATTTTGAAAAATGCCGAAAAATAGGAAAATACATTTCCTCGATCCTCGGAAAACGTACAACATCGTGGTAACGTCCCAGAGTCGGAGAACGCAACGGTTCACCCTACACGGCGTTCCGTAGGTCCGACAGATAAAAACACGCGTAAAATCCGAAACGCGACTTGAGACCCACAAGGGTGCTCAGAAAATTCCAAAAAATTACCGGTGTGCTCCTCACAACGCCACGGACCCAAGGAAATTTACGGGCACACCCCCAATGGGTCCGACAAACCGGTATAAAAAGTTCGAAGCTCATTCGGAGACGATCCGCAACCCGCGAAAAGACGATCCGATAAATATCCGAAAAATCCGGGGCATTACAGCCCTCCCCCCTTAAAGAAATTTCGTCCTCGAAATTCAGGACTAGCACCAAGTCGCAAGGGGAAGAACGCCTCAACCAACTGACAACGCTGTCAGGGCCCCAGCACAGAAAACCTCGATTCTCACGAAAGCACCGATTATGAGGGATACGGTCAGACCATAATCACGAACAACGCCACGCTCCGCACACCGCACACCGCACACACATCGGTCATCAGAGTAGGCATAACAACAAAAACACTGGTCTGGTATCACCTCAACTGCACGGAAACCAACCACGGCATCGCTGCCACCCTCTCGTCCACCGAGGGAACGCAATCCTCGCCACAAGAACCAATCCATCGGTCAACACCCATGCTCGGCGGACCAACCAAACGCCAGCTTCACAACCCGTTGACCGATCTCACACCCTGCACTGGGGACAACCATCACTGAGCTTCCACCAGCTCACACCTGGAAAGCCAAACGCCAACAACAGCACCGGACCAACTCTGCCAGACGACAAACTTCGACAGAGCCCATATCCCATCCGGGAAAACACATCACAGAAACGGCCACCAAAGGCCGCACTTGCACACGGCTCTCTCAATTCCCGAGCCCCAACAACCAGCATCTTCTGTCTGTGAAAGACCATCCACTGGTCACCAGACATTTGTCAACGGGAAACCCCCGCTTGCTCAGCTTCTCCCTTCTTTCCTGGTCCTCCACCAGATCCGAAGGGAACATTCCAAATCTCGGCAAGCCATCCGTCGACTCTCGCGCAGACCAACACCGCATCACAACCGACCCTCACTCGGATACCACATCCAGACGGATCCCCATGCCAACTCTACCCTTCAGGGGAGTACGACAGGACCCAATGACAACATCTCCCCTCGGTCCTCACGTCACTCGACTAAGACTTACGGGGAATCCTCCCTTGTTGGTCGCAGACCAGGGACCACCATCCCACGTCAACCTCTCTTCACGGACCTTGCACATGCATCGTCCACCGTCCTGTCTCATCAAATCCTATCTTATCGAAACCTCCGTCTCAATTAATCCAAGAGGACACCTGCCAATCCCGACTCCCGCTCCTATCACAGAGCCACGGGAGACACAACCTCTTACAATCCACGGCACACTTCTCCAAAACCGACAAGAGCCGCCTGCCACCACTGCAAGCAGGTCGACGACGACGCGACCAATGCACACGGGTCCGCAGACAATACACATCTTACCACGGTCGACCACTCGGTCAGCCTGACCAACCACTCACGGCCACCAATCGGGACCAATAATCTCTCAGAGATTACTTCTCCAAAACACGATCTCATCCGCGAACACAACCTCCAACACCAGAACAGGGTACTCATGCGGCAACCTCGCCAACATATTTCCCCAACTCTCCACTTGCCAGTGCCATGAACCACAATATCTCAAGCAACGGCACGGCAACAACACCTCTCACACAACCGAAGAGAACGCATATCGAGGAACCAATCCTCCGCTGCTCTACTCATTCTCAAGAAATTCGCCCGTAGCAGCCAACGCTGCGTTCTACGCACTCTGATCCACACGCACAGCCAACCACAACGACAACTCGGGATCCACCATCCTGACGATCCTCTGCAACTCTGCATGCTCCGATCCTCAACACATCGGGAACCACAACACCAACCGCAAATTCTCACGAGCACCGCCCGACTGGCACACATCCTTCCGGAACAGCGCCAACACCCTTACACATCAGGGAACATGCAACGCTTCTCACACACAGCCACACGCTCCTCACTTACACCTACCTCTGACCTCGAAACCAAAATCACGCCAAAACGCCGGGCTCAACAATCAACACCTCACCAAAGAGATCCTCCGCTCACCAGAGCACAATTCTCGACCAGAGCTCCCGCTCTGCCACCCCAAACCACAATCTCAACGCCTCATGGGCTGGATAAAACCTCAAGCTGGAGTGGCCAGACACAATAACAGCTCCCTCAGAGCACGCGCACGGCCACTTAACCACGACCAATCCTCGCCAGCCACCTGACCTCGCTGCAGATTCCTCGAACGCCGCACCACAGATCCACGCCTACCGGCAACCTCTGCTCAACGCTGCACAACCGGGGCCACCACCGATGAGGGAGAAAGCTCTCGACCTCGATCCTTAGACCCCACGCCGGCACACCGACGAGAACAGCAACCACAATCACAGTGCCAACGCCGCGCATTCAAGCTCTTACACGAGAACCAAACGGAAAACATGCACAAAACCCTATGTCAGCTGCCGACTGTACTAGACCGTACGGACTCTGATCACTGCAATATCTCGAATTCCCATGTACGTCCACAACCACGCTCTGATACCAACTGTGGCGACCCAAAATCCGGATACCGGGAAATGAACCCGATACCATTCGAATCTTGGCCCGCCGCCCACGAGCCGGGGCTCGGAAGGGTTAAAAGGAGTGTGGAGATACAAAGAAATAGGAAATAAAGCAGGACAATTCAACAATTAACAGAAATAAATAAACAATAACAACAAAGTCCAGTCCAACAGAAAGTACAGTCTAAAGCAGTAAAACGTACCACATGTCAAGTGAACACTCGGCCCGGCGAGCTGACAACTAAGAACCTCCGCATAGCACCCTCGAACCTCGAGGGAGAACCGCCACACGTGAAAAGCAGGGGTGAGCCTCCTGTCACTGGCTCAATAGGGATCCCGCGGAACCCCAACCGAGAACAACGGCGGTAGCGAAAAGGAAAGACAGTAAGGACAATAGTAGCAGCAGGAACGGTAACACGATGGCCGGTAAAACCTCAGCTCTACAGCTACTCCTACTGTACCAGCAAACACGCACACACCCCGATCTCCCAGTCGGGGAACTACCAGACTACGAATCATCCTAGTCACGCTACTAGGAAAACGACCACCCGTCGGGAACTCAACACTATCTAGGGGAAAGCCCTCGGTGACGCTCACCGGACCCCTAGACCTCGGCATCGAAAGACACCCGGAACTCCACGCAAAACCATGTCTCGCAGACGTGAAGCGGAACTCGGCTCACGAGGAAACTCACGTCACGTGACGGGAGCACTGCTCACTAGAAGTAAGGCCGGATGCGTCCACTGACGACTTAGTCCACAGGCTCAGGTGTCCCGCTACCACGTCCCAGGCGGAGACTGAGACACCGTACTAGTAACCAGGAACACAAAACAAGGACAAGCTGGGGTCGCGTTCGTCAGCGCGGGTCCGACGTCCCCAGCCCAGTGTGGACACACAGACCATGCGCCCTGGGTCAGATCCTCTAGTTGGTTCTTCCCCCGAAGCCCGGACTCGGCTGCGCGTGGGGGCCCTACGGTAACCAGCCTAAAAATCGTCTCTCTCGGGTAAGCCGCTCCACCACTCCCGGGTGGGTCAGCACCGCGTGCCGTAAGAAGGTTATGACTAGTGGCAGGTCACTCAACGTGAACACGGAAAGCCACACATACACCCATCGCGAGTAACACGAAGTAACAGGTGGCACGACGCCACCAGACTCTGGATGGTCCACTAGACCTAATGAACCCAACGGTTCTTGAGTCACACGACTCGGGTCAAGACCGTCGTACACGACAGCACAACGCTGTCAAATCGACCTAATCCCTAGGTCTGAAACCACGGTGACACGATCGAGCGTAACACGGTACCTCCGAACACCCAAAAACACGGACACAGAACCCAAGGGGTGTCCGGAACATTCACGAGGTCGAAGGTCGACCACTGGGTCATAATCGGGTCGATCGGAGACCAATACAACCCTAAGCGAACACGGCAAGCCCGGAACACGTGGGGTCGCGGAAAACCAAAACCTACGAACACCCAAAGACACGGTCACGGAACTCCACGCGGTGTCCGAGACACACACGGCCAAGGGAGGCGCGATCAGCCGTAGACTACCCGCCCTGGGCTGCCCGACTGGTCGCCCTCAAGAACGCGCTATCCTCCTATAGCGCGTTCAGAACTGAACGCGCTATTCTCCTGTAGCGCGATAAGGACAGACGCGCTATACACCTATAGCGCGATAAGAACAAAATGCGTTATACCCCTATAGCGCGATAAGAACAGAACGCGCTATGCCTCTATAGCGCGATAAAAGTCGCCTTACTGTTCATCTTCCCCAATGAACGCGCTTCATCGGGGCGGCGCGTTCTCCAAGAACGCGCCCACCTAGGCGAGCGCGTTCTCAATGCGCGCCCGAAAACGGCGGAAACCCCGAAAGAAACCATTCCACGCCCCGTTCACCCCCAGGTGAAGGGGAAACAAAGGGAAAATCATTCCCCAACCTCTCTAGCACCGAGAGGACCCATTCTAAGCCCAAAAACGCGATCAAAACTCTAGATCCGGCTCATTCCCCAAAAACATGTATTTCCCCAAAATGCGAAAATAATCCCACTCGGCTCGCCACGGCCTACAAAACTCGCGGGAAATGAAGTACACGAGCTGAGGGTCCATCTCCCTACCTTCACCGAAGATTCGACGCGGCGTGAATGCCGATCCACGAAGAAACGCCCACGAAAACCCCGCCGGTGCCTCACGCTCGCGAACCGGCATCACCGTGCCCTCGTCTCTCGATCCTGGACCCATCCTTGCCGTCCTCCTCGCCCCGCCTCACCCCCGCCTCGGTCCGTCGGCCGTTGGAGAGGTGAGAGTGAGAGAGCGTGGGAGAAGAGAGAGGGAGATAGTGAGAATGAGAGGAGAGAGAGGGGTGGGAGGGTTTATATAGGAAAAATCTGAAAATTTCGGAAAATGCCAAAAAATAGAAAAATACATTTCCTCGATCCTCGGAAAACGTACAACATCGTGGTAACGTCCCGGAGTCGGAGATCGCAACGGTTCACCCTACACGGCGTTCCGTAGGTCCGACAGACAAAAACACGCGTAAAACCCGAAACGCGACCCGGGACCCACAAGGGTGCTCCGAAAATTCCAGAAAATTATTGGCGTGCTCCTCACAACGCCACGGACCCAAGGAAATTCACGGGCACACCCCCAATGGGTCCGACAATCCGGTATAAAAAGTCCAAAGCTCACTCGGAGACGATCCGCAACCCGCGAAAAGACGATCCGATAAATATCCGAAAAACCCGGGACATTACATCATGAGATTCTTCCACAAGACAGTTTATGGGAAACTCTACCTCAACATGTTCCTGCAAAATCACCTCATCTGCCCCATCTTCCCAAAAATAGCGAAGCAAAAGAAGCCTTCAGCCATTGCGACAGTGCCATTGAGGATTCTCAAAATCCAGGGGTATCAGGTGTCACCTTCTAAAAGGGGAATCAGATGACTTCATCCACCAGCTCTTCCTTGCTCCAGTCTGACAGGAAATTATGGAATGAATATGATACACAAGTGGGCTGCGGAAACACTGTTAAACGAAGTAGAGGCAGGAGGAAACTGCATAGTTTGCTGAAAGATACTAACAAAGAGCAGTTCATAGAACACTAGTCCAGTCCATGACACAAGTTTCCTCGCAACACTGGAGGTTTCAAGATCAAGAGGTTGCAGTGGAAAATGTACGAAGACAAGTTAGGTTACATTGACATCATGTCTGTATGCAGTGGTGTAAACCAGGAGAGACCAAAGTTTACAGTGGAATTGATCATATCTTAGTTTTAACTCCATCTCTTTAAGAGCCTGGAGGGAGTGTGTTTTTTTTCTTTGAGATCGTAATTGGTTTTCTATTGTTAAATTAGTGGTTGGTTTGTAGTGGGTGGACGAGGAATCTCTCCTCTCCCTTTGGATTGTACTACCTCTTTTTATTTGAAATGAAGTTGGTGGGATAATGCACAACTTTTCCCAGAGGAAATATGCAGTTCTTAATGCCTAGTCCTCGGGGTTTGCCCAGGAGAAGGGATGTTGTTTCTAACACCTGATGCCACTCTTCAGACCTGTTTCCAGTTTCAATGTTGTCAAGTGTTTACGGGTTATTGTTCATTCGAAGAGCCTCAGCCAATAACATGTTGGTGATGTGTCCACAGTCGCTTGTTGTTTTCAGGATTAACCTTAAGAAATGCTTTCTCTACTGATGTGAAATCCTTCAGATTTTTCAGAATGGAGAATTGGTGCTTAATTTTCAACATATCTTCATTTTAAACATGGTTAACATCGTAGGAAGTATCCTTGGATTTTTGTTAGTATATCTGAATTTCTACGTCTCTCTCTGGCAGCTTCATATTGACGGGATGCTACGACAGTTTTGCAAGGTAATAAATGTCTAAGCAATTATTCCAGTTTTTAAGGCTTACTTTCCCTACCAGTAGAAATGGCTCTTTTTGGTGAGGAACTGTTGAGATTTAGTACACAGAAAGATAGTGTAGATTTTGTATATTGCTTGTGTGGTGTTGGTGATGTATATGTACATAGCACGTAACTTGTGTGGTTTTCATTCATTTCAAGCTTCTTCCCTCCTTGTAGGATATGGAAAGATGGAACATCATGTACTCATGTTCTTGAAGGACACACTGGTGCAATTACATCTGTCAACATCATCAATAGAAAAGGTTGTTGTGAAAGTCTGAACTCATTCCTCAAGCATTCCCAGTAAGGGTCTGCCAGCTGGCCCAATAATTTGAACCTATTAAGGGCTTTTGAGTCCCACTAAGTAATCTAAAAAATGTCTCCTTGCTTTCCAAGATTTTACAGAAGTCCACAGAATGAGCAGACACGACAGATCCAGTTCACCTGGCTTTCCAGTGTCTGTGCTGATGGCAGGAGGCCCTGTCCCAGGCTCCCAGCCGGTCCTCTGCTGCTCTTTCTTTGCTCTCTCCCTCAGGCACTGTCATTATGCTCTCTCCATCCCTAGCTAGGCCCTCTCTCTCCTGCCACTTAAACATGACTTGATCCATGTATAATAGAAGGGCATAAGGCCCATTAAACCTTCCTCACATGAAAGCTTTTGAAACTTGAAAGTACATGTGTGATCATTTCCGCACCCTCCCCCTATTTAGACCCCTATAAGTTGAATACATTATATCATGCACCGCCCACTTTCAAAAAAAGAATACACTATATCATGCAAGCGTTTAGATATTTAAAATTTGATCATAAAGATTATTTTTTCATACTGCATATTAAAACAAATGGCAACTTTGCCCATCTTTCGTAGTGTTGCTTGCAAGATGCATGTTCAGTTTTAGTTTCATCAGTCCTATGACTATGATTGATCTAGTCTTTTGTCACTTTGTAGAAGCTCAACATGATAGCACCGTATATGTTGGTACTGCTTCAAAAGATAGAACGTTGAGGTTGTGGAAGGTATGACAAGCTTGCTTAGCATATGTTGATGTGACTTAAATATTACATTACTGCTTTTTTAAACTTTTATGCATTGTATAGATCGGTGCCATGGATCCTGTGGAAAATCTAAACAAGGTCAGGGCATTTAAAGTTCTTAATGGTCATACATCAGCTGTCCAAAGTATCACATCTGAGCCATCTGGAGATATGGTCAGAGCTTTTTCTTTTTCCTCATTTTGACAAAGATGTGCACCTGAATTTTTCTGTGCTCTAGAATCTTATTCCAGCCTATGACAACACTCAATGCCTTACCTGGTTATAGGTATGTTCAGGATCGTGGGACTGCTCTCTGAAGTTATGGGCAGTGAATGATGCTGATCTGGAAGGTGATCTGGTGTCAGTAAAGAAGAGAAAGGCAGACTCTGATACATCTTTAAATGAGGAGTCTCATCTGGAGGTATCTATGTTTTACTATTGTGCTTTTTTGACCGAGTTCACCATTATTCGATCAGTATACTCGATGATGAGAGACTTAGATCTGTCTCTTCTCAAATACCCTACTTTCAAAATGATGATGGAGCAATCTATGCAAAGGCGGTCAATCATTAATCATGGGATGAGTTTCCTGCTGTAACATTGTTCCATTTGGTCCATCTTGGATGCAAATATGTTATAATCAGGTGGAGTGATTCTGTTTTGGATTTGAGAGTGGGTCTTTATATATTTGCTAGATGCATGTATTTGTACTGGCAGTTTATGTCCCTCTGACTCCCATTCCCCTGGTACAATTTGCATGAAACATTCTATTCATTCTCATTTGAATGATTTTGCAACATGCTTGGTAAATGCTTTGCAACATTTTTACCTTGATTCATCTGTCTTGTTTGTCACAAGATCTTCATGTAATCTTGACATCCACGTGATGTGAACTTTACTGCGTTGAGCCACTTCTTTGCTGGTATGCTTTGGGCTAGTATTTTTGAAGGTTGGGTGATACTTATTGTTCAATAGTAAATATGATGATTAAAGTTTTCAGTTTCCAGAATAGATTGGAATATGCTGTTTAGGTTGTGCAAGGGAAGTTGAAGTCATCGGGTGAAATTACAACTTCATGCACTGTTTAATTTGGAGGCCTTCAATCCTTTTTTTACCAGATTCCTTCCCTCTCTTTCATCGTCAATTACATGTGCAGCTTCATGCCAAATGCAACTTCATGAATTTGCTTGATCGAGTTATTTCTCATCCTCATGTTTGTTGTTGGTCTCTGTGTGCGCACGCATGTGCATCCATTTCTCATTCTTCCATGCATGCTTATCTTTGATTTTCATATCCATGTCGTGGGGAACATTGATTGTTCCCCTTTTCGTCCGTTCCAAAGGAATAGGCGGAATAAAATCCAGTTTACAATAAATGATCTAAGAAAATACAACCAAGATCAGATAGACATCAGTCCGTTACAATGAAACAGGAAGAACAATCATTGGACACTCCAAAGTATAAAAAATCTGAAATTTGCTGTCAGCCCTTGAGCCTAAAGGCTAAACTGCTGCAAGACTTTCTTTAGATGTAAATCTTGCTACGTGAACACCTGTGCCAGGAAATGTTACAACTCAATCTCACTAATATCAGCGTAAAATCTTCCCAGTGCCTTCAAAAAAATAAAGATTTTGTTCATAATTAACAGTAACAAGAAGTTTTGGGTCAGTTAATTTTATGTTTCCCATGGCCCCATTCATTGTAGTGTGCTCATTTTCTTGTATTTGTTCTCCTTTTAGGCTCCTCAAGATTTTGTTGTGGTCGTCTGAGCATATCTTTGTCATATTGATTTAATTTTTGGAATTCAGGGAGGAGCTGTTTCAACCTTTAATGGTCACACACAATGTGTATCATCAGTTGTTTGGCCAGAACGTCAGACAATCTATTCTGCATCATGGGATCACTCACTTAGGAGATGGGATGTTTCAACTGGCGAGATCTCCTGGAACACGGTATTGATTATTTTCTATTTTGTTCAAATTGTTAGACTTTCTTACTAATTGACCTTTCCGAAAGAATTTGGTGACCAATGTAATATGCATATGTATTTTGGGCTGGTCAAATGTAGGATTTCTGACTTGATAGGCAGGTGCAAAATTCACAAGCTAACTTTAAATTCTGTCAAGCTTTACCACTTTCCAAGAAGACGGGAATTTTTTTTTCTGTCAAGCTTGCAGACTTTGCATTCTCTCTATTCTTTCCATGATTGGTATAAAATTTCATTGTAACACTGGCATCATTACACCTTATATTTTGATTAATAACTCATGACTAGGAATGCGGAAAAGTTCTGAATTGCCTTGACATTGGAGGTGAGGGCTTTGCCCTTGTTGCTGCTGGTGGTTCTGATCCCTTTTTGAGGGTTTGGGATCCACGAAGACCAGGTTGGTTTACTGCAAGCATCAGAGGTTATTTAGACCTATCCTTATGTGTCATGAAACTGCATGAGAATTATTCCTGCAGGTTCTCTTGCACCTGTTTACCAATTCTCGTCACACTCGTCTTGGATAACCTCTTGCAAATGGCACAGAAGATCATGGCTCCATTTAGTTTCAGCTTCTTATGATGGGAAGGTGATGTTATGGGATCTGAGAACAGCGGTATGGTGTTAATTCCTCTTTTAACTGGTCCCAAAAAGTGATTTTCCAACATGAATTTGCAGATTATTAGATTGATCTGTTTGTTGATTCTTGTTGCTGCAGTGGCCATTGGCAGTGATAGACTCACACACTGACAAGGTAAAATTTGTGTTAGCAATCAGGGCTATCAATCAGGTTCTTACACACAAGTAAATTTTTACCTGGTTGGGGGGTCAGTGTGCCACACCTTGGTGTGAGGTGTATTTTGTATAGGGATCTTTTGGGAACACATTGCTTCTACTTGTATATCCCTCCTTTTTTACATTTAGTACAATTAGTGGTACCATCCACTTTCAAAAAAAAGTAAATTTATTGAAATGCAGGTGCTATGTGTGGACTGGTGGAAAGAGGACAGCCTGGTCTCTGGTGCTGCTGATTCAAAGCTTTTCATTTCTTCAGGACTTGCCATTCAATGAGGTGTGAAGATATGTTAAATTTGATGGTCTCCTTTTCGCACTTTCGCTGTTGATTTTTTTACAATACCATGTCTAATTTCCATTTCTCTAATTTGTAATCTCTGTGCGCAGGATCATCCATGAAACTGTTGTCATTTAGCTGTGAGGTATGCTTATTTAGCTTCCACATTTTCTGGTCACTTTCGGTTTGATGGAATGAATTGGCTTCTGCTTGTTACAGGGGCTGTCTGAGAGTAGCAGAAACATGCTGGGTCTCTGTCGCAGGGTCATGTCTTTGTTTGGTGCTTTGGCATAGCATCTTCTCTGAGAGGTGTACGAGGATTTGTAGAGCAGGTCTAATCGTTCACTTTTAGGAAGAGGACTGCAAGATCCTTGGAAAGGAACGAGTATCTGAAGCCTTCTGACCTCCCGCGAGTTGTGATTGATGATTAACAATCTCCCTTGCAGACAACACGACAAATATTGATACATTCCGGCTGTTCTGCCTGTTCACCATCAAACATTTTTGTTCGTTTGGATCCTTCAACCCCATGATATGTACCTGCATTCGTCATTAAAGGCAGCTCTTATACTCTAGACAGAGGGAGCTTGGATGTTCTGTGTATCAGTGATTGCACAGTCGGTTGATCTCTTTCACGTTAAACTGTTGTACGATTGTCTTCTGTTTTTGCTAACATCATTTGCATAACAGTCTATGCAAGGTGAGCAAGTCATTCCATGTTAGGAGCTGTTCTGTTCATCCAATATTTGGGACTTTGGGTCCGTCGGATAAATTTTCCATATTGACCTGTGTATCGCTAGCAGTCTGCGAGATCTTTTTTGAAACGGGGTTGAACCGAATCCCTTCGGTGGTGGTGGAGGCTGGAGACTCTTTGGACTCTCGCCCAGCGGTCAGCCCTTCCAAAACCATGGTTTGGTCTGAGTCGGGGTGACTCAAGCGGATCTACTCGGATCCAGGAAAATCCGATACATGATCCGGTCAACTCGTATCGAGTCACTCTTTCCCTCTCTATCCTTCTTTGAGACCTTCTAAGTGTGCTCCGGCTAAGATTTGACGGTGGTAGATGAGATCCGATCGTAGCGACAATGATCCAGTCAAAGGGGACGTTGTCAGCTGTCGTGGGGGACTGCTAGGGTTTGGGCGAGGGTGTCGGGGTGGGAGAGAAATTGCCGTCGGGTTGGGAGGGCGTCGGGATGAGGGAAGAAAGGTTTACATGTTGAGGTGGGAGATGACCGAGTTAGCTTGAGTCACATGAGACTCGAGCGTATCGTATTAAATCAGAGTGATCCTGATCTGGTACGGATTACCGAGTCCGCAGACCTTGTCTAAAACTCCTGTTTAATCTTTTTTCTCATGTTCCATTCCTTTCTTTTTTACCTTTATTGTGATGCAAATCGTCCATTCTGCTGTCTACCGAGTTGGTTGATCACATTGCTTTGAGGCACATTTTAGGAGTAAGAATGTTTTAGCACCCACGTTTGATCGCACCTTGGCATTCTTTTCCTATTTGCCAACACTAAGGTGGCGTCAGTTCTATTAATATATTCTAGGTAATTATGTGTTTACATTTAAAAGAAAAAAAATTAAAACATGACTAAATTTCTCAGGCCAGTATCTCTCCTATATTGTAGCGTCGAGCTTTCAAGTTTCTCTAATCAATTGTTACAATCACCGTCTGGGTCCGTGTCATTCGAGAAATCAATTTGAAGTGGGCTATCCAAGTGTTTTGGTCTTCAAAATTAGAGATGGGAGAGTCATTTAAAGTGGACTATCCATGTTAATTATGAGTAATGTTTAGTGCACATCTTTGGTTACTACACATCATGAGTGTCCACCAAATATTTTTTTTTGAAAAATTTATGACATGAGATTCGTGCCACTCTAACTTAATGTATATCATCGGACGACTTAAAAAGATTAAAAATAAAAAATTTATAAAAAATTAAACTCAACATTATTCGTTAGATCTAATTTTTTTAAAGAATTTTTTAGATTGTTCAATGAAGATGTGATTTATACGACAAATTAGGGGATATGAGTCTCACGTCAAAAAATAAGAAAAAAAGTTGATGCATGCATTGGGTGTGTATAACTTAGGGCGTGCATTAAGCATTTTCCATTAATTATTGAACTTGACCCATGTTGTATGCGCTGACCAATCTTTTCAACCATGGTTTCTTCGTCCCTATAATCATATAATTTTCATCAAGAATTCATTGCTCGAGTTAATTAGCTAGTATGTGAGAGTTGGTAACAAGGATGATGTTGTTCGTTAGCATCGGTGTCATTCTACCGAGCCCCTCAGTTTACGAAACTATGTGACGTAAACCCTTTCAAAGGTAATGGGACAAGGAACTTCACAAAGGGAGTTTAGACAAAAGATAGAAGGTACTTCATAGAAATACTGAGCAAGTTTTGGAGCATTAAAAAGGTTCAAATTTTATCCAGGAAGGAATTAAGTAGCCCAGTAATTATTTGTTTAAAATTTGAATCTAATTTGAATTCGTATTCATTTAATCGGATAATTATCTGAATAAAATATTCGACGATTAATTTAATCGGATATCGGATATCCGATTATTAATCGGATACGAATTCGGATATTGAGATATCCGTGTTGGATATTATCCGACCGAATATGAGTCCTTAGATAAAAATCTAAGAATACACATATTCTATATATAATTAACCCAAATCTTAATATATTATTTGATTGCTCTTTTTTATTATTTTTTATCTCAAAATATAATTTAAAAATAAGAACTCCACTTACACCCATTTGGTAAGTTATCTCCTATAATAAAGTCTAATCTTTTGATAACATTTCTCAAAATAAAAAAAAATTCATTTTTTCTTTTTTTTTTTAGAAAATAACATACAATGCTCTCACACGGTTCACACACATGACTCACCTCTAAGTAGGTATAGTAATTATCCGCTTAAAATTTGAACCGAATTCGAATTCGTATCAATCCGATAATTATCCGAATAAAGTATCCGACGAATAATTCGATTATTAATCGGATACGAATTCGGATATCACACTATCCGCTCCGTATCCGATCCGTTTATAAGTCTACAATCAAGTTTGCGATGGAGATGACAACGCACACGTCACAATCAAGTAAAGAAGGAAATAAAACATCATTTTTGGCCACTGATTAAGTAAAAGCATTTGGGCCATGATTAGATCGTACAAGATCAATTTACGGGTGACTTTAACAGATCGTTTCTTGCATTAGGATCTATCTAAGAAGAGAGAAAATATTTGTTTTATATGTCCAACATTCCCCTTCTTCTGGGCTTCGGGCTAAGTGGGCCGAGCATGTTAGACCCCAGTGGGCCTGTGGCCCAAGTTTTGATCGGAGAGAGCTTGAACTGGGCCTATCTCGACGCCCAATCCACTTCTCCTGGCTGGCCAATGAAAGTGCCACTGGCGGGAGATGACGAGAGGTGATCTAAAGCAAAAAGATGCGTTCTTTCGGTAGACCCTCCAATACGTCGCTGCTACCCCTCGTTTTCGTGTTCTGACGATGGTCGGAACTCGGAAGGAGAGATCTTGTCAGAAGTAGTCGCGCTCGCTGCGGTGGAGTCTGCCACCCACGCGCTGGCGCGCTCTTCACTCGCCTCGGCAATCAAGCTTGCCGCCGCGTTGAAGGACCTCTCTTCCGGGGAGTCCCTTCATGCCCACGTTGTCAAGTCTGGTCTTTTGGCGGTGGCCTCTGTCACCAACCATGTCTTAAACATGTACTGCAAGTGCTCGCGCTTGGGTGAGGCCTGTCTGTTGTTCGATGAAATGCCTGAGAGGGATGTTGTCTCGTTCTCCACCTTGATCTCTGCTGGCACACGGTGTGGGGAACCCGGCTTCGCATTGCGCCTTGCAGTGCAGTTGCAGCAGTTGGGCCTTAGGCCCAATGAGTTCATCTTTTCGAGTGCAATTGCATCGTGCAAGAAATCGGGTTCGGTGTCTTTTGGGAAGCAACTGCACGCCCAGGCTGTCGTCTCCAGTCTTGGGTCAGACCCATTTATCAGGGCATCATTGATTGACTTATACTCGAATGTTGGCCATATAGAGTTGGCAGTCTCAACTTTCAACCTTGGCTCTGTTCGGGATCCTGCTGTTGTTAATTCTATGGTCTCTGGGCTGGTGGGATCGGGCCTTTACTTGGAAGCTCTTGAACTTTTAACAGACACATGGCATAATTCTGACTTCAGGTTTACGAATTATAGTTTTGTTAGCGCAATCAAGGCTTGTGAAGATCTAGAAGAAGACATTGGTAAACAGATACATGGTTTAACTGTGAAGTGTGGATGTGACTCACACTGTTTTGTTGCCACTTCGCTTGTAGATATGTATGGCAGATTTTGCTACATGGATAGCATGGAGAAGGCTTTCCATTGTGTTACATCATCTGACCTTCCTTTGTACAATGCATTGATAGTTAATTATACACAAAATGGTTTCCATAATATTGCTTTGGAATATTTCATGGAACTGAAGTTGCAGGGATTCAGCCCAGATGAATGCACTCTTTCTAGTGTCCTTAAGGCTTGTGGTGGTCTGAGATCATTGGCACTTGGAAGGGTCATCCATGGGATCCTTGAGATATCCAACTTCAAGCAAAATTTGGTTGTCAATACTGCTCTCATTGATTTTTACATGAAATGTGGGAAGGTTGATGAAAGTTTCACTGTGTTTACTCGGATGAACAAGAGAAATACCATCTCATACAATACAATAATTTCAGGGCTTGGACAAAATGGGAAGTTTGAGGAGGCAATGAGCTTCTTCATTCATATGAACCTAAAACAAGTAGATCCAGATCTTGCCACATTTGTTTCTTTGATGGGTTCATCCCCAGGACATGAATGGGTTGTTTATGCTCATGCAATCAAGCATGGGTTTGGATGGAGTCCCATGGTTGTGAATGTGCTCATAGACAATGTTCTCAAAAGGGGAGCAATAAAAGAAGCATTAGATATCTTTTACAATATGGAGGGTCTAAATGTTGTCTCTTGGACTACAGTAATATCTGGACTTACCCAGTTAGGTTTCCATTCAGAAGCAATGGGGCTTTTTAAAATGATGACATTGACGAAAATAAGTCCTAACATGTACACTTTTTCAAGTGCCCTGAAGGCCTGTGGAAGCTTGGCAGGTCTTGAGCAAGGAAGAAGCATCCATGCATATGTGTTAAAGCATGGTCTCACTGATAATGAATACACTAGCAGTTCTATTTTGGATATGTATGCAAACTGTGGAGCTCTAGAGGAGAGTCATAAAGTATTTCGTGAGCTTCCTAGGAGAGATATAGTGTCATGGAATACCATGATCAGCAGCTATGCCAGCCATGGATATGGCCAGAAGGCTCTGGATCTATATACTATGATGACAGAGGAAGGCATAGAGCCTAATCACGTGACTTTTGTTTCTCTTCTGTCAGCATGTAGACACTGTGGACTGGTAGATAGTGGAGTTCAACTTTTTGATCTAATGTTTTCCAGGCATGGGGTCAGACCCAGCTTGGAGCACTATGCGTGTATGGTAGACATGTTTGGGAAGGCTGGAATGTTGGATAGAGCAAAGAACTTGATTGACAGCATGCCATTTAAGGCCAATGCATCAATATGGGCAGCCCTTTTGGCTGCTTGCAGAATTCATGGGAACCTAGAGTTGGCAAAGCATGCCAGAGATAATGTCATGGCAATGGGGGGTGAAGATAACCAAACCCATGTGCTTATGTATAATATGTACTCTGAGGTGGGCAATTGGGAGGATGCAGAGAAAGCGAGAATGGGAATTGGAACTAGGGGCGTGAGAAAGGAGCCAGGTGTCAGTTGGGTGTAGACTACATAAGAGCTTTTGCAGATAAACATCTAATTTAATCAGCTGCAGTTTCTTGGGGGTGGGATAACTCTATAATCTGTCTCAAACTCTTGTAGACCTGAACAGGGATGCCCATGACCTTTATGCTAAAGCATTTCCTGCTGATGTGCCAAGACATGGATTTTTCCTGAATCTGTTCATTACGTCAAGGGAACAAAATGGAGCAAGATGCCACATGTCCTTGGTTTCCCGGGTTTTTTTTTGCGGTTCTTGGTTTCTGTTGGCAGGGGATTATGACTACCAGCCTCAGCCCTTTGGCTTCCTTGTCGATGAAGAGTTTGTCCAGATTTCCCTCAAAGAGTTTCTGCTTGCCAAGGGCATCCCTGCGGTAATCATCTAAGCATTCTTTTTCCTTTTTTCCCCATTTCCCATTCTTCACCTGCGGCTTTATGTTCCTACTGTAAGCGCAGTTCAGATGTTTGCACAATTTCTGGCTTTTTTTATGAGTAAGCATTTGATGTCGTGCTAGGAAATATGAGCTGGAAAGGGGCCGAATCCTTTCATATGCTACATGAATGCCTATTGTTACCAAATGTACTGTACAGTTAGACCAACCTTGGACGTCTTCACATGTGCACTTGTTTGCCTTCTCTTTCCCTTGATCATGTTTGATGCTAAAAATGTTCTTCCGATCCATCAATAAAGTCTCTACTGAAGCCTCAATTAATGTCTGCTTACCGTGCTACAGGAAAAAGTACCAGTGGTATCTTGCAAACAAGGTGATCCATCTCTCCACGATGATTGTGTCAGTGCTGTGGATGGTTCTACTAATAAATGGTATTTGCATACTTGTTTATTTTCTATCTGCCATAGCGCTTTTCTTTGGTAATCGTTTCCACTTCTGATATTTATTTGTCATATTTTGTTTGAGCTTTTTCATTCTTTCTTTATTTCACTTTCTTTTCATTTGGGTGGGCTATGTATGTAACTTAAGTGTTTTAGACTAATAATGTACAACAAAGAGGAGCGACATAAAGTACATGGAAAGAGGCGTGGACTAGGATACCTGTTCAGCTCACCAGAAATGAGTAGCGAGAACCACTGAGATCATTTTGAAAGTGGAAGGGTACATGTCATCAACATGGCAATGGCAAATGTCAACTGAACATGGTGCAAAGTTACATGGATCTATGCCATTTTCTTCTTCCACATTAGCTATTTCATTACTTTTATCAAGATAATCTACGACTCTGCCAAAAAAGATGGCACTAGACAATCTTATCAATTGTGAAACAGAATGCCTTCTCAAGGAGTGGCGGATTTGAATAAGCCTGGGTTTGGTCCATTGTGCAAGAACCAATAGCAAGATGTCCCGCTGCATTCTTTAACTCCTTGGACTGGAGACAAAAAGATGGCTGGCGGACATAATCTTCTGATCATGCAAGTTGAGGTTTGTTTCATCTCAAGCATCAATTGTCAAATATGATCCCTTCAAATTGCAAGACGGCAATAGTGGAGGATGATAAATTGGGGGTGAAATTTCAGGTTTGTTCAGCTTCATCCATTAGATATGCTCAATTACTAGGTGATGATCAAATTAGCATTCAGGATGGAACTTGAAATAGAGTGTAATTCTAGTTCTGGATTAAATTCCTATCTTTTTTTGAGGGTAACCACATGGACATCATGACTGTAGAAGGTGTTGAAGTGGGAGAGGGCACAAGCTTATACAGTGTTTGGTTGTACTTTTTAGCTCTTTTTTCCCCCAAAAAAGTTTAAGATTAGTAACCCCACTCAAACATGTTGGGTATGGTCTCTCCTATTTTTTAGGATGGAATCCCATCCTTTGATAACATCCACAAAATAAAAACAACCCCAAATCTTTTTTTAAGAAACCCCTGCACGACCATTGGGCCTTTTCCACATGTCTTCTCCCTTCCTCGTGAGCTTCTTCTATGCATTCTTCCTCCTTTCCTTCTCTGAGACAGTCTCCTTCCTCTCTTCAGGGCCCGGCCTGCTCCTATCCCCTACAACCTCGGGGCCTCTGTCCTTGCCCTGCAGCCGCCCCGACATTCCCTCTCCCTGCGCCTGCTCCACCCTCCTGCGATGCCACGACACTGCCAGCGTGCCACTTGCCTTGCACCGCTGCTGCAGCACTGCACCACTCCCGTCAGATGTGGCCCTATCCTCCCATCTCCCCTGTGACACCAGTCCCCGCAGTTGGTCCCTTTGCGGGTGAAAGGAACAACAGGATCTTCAGAAGGGAGGCTAGAGCGGAGGACTTTCTTATTTCTTTCATTTGTAATAAAGTGAGGGAGTGGGTGGAGGTGCTTTGTAATGTGAATGCCCTCAACTCATCTATTTTTGCGTTGTTGGGGGGATAGGCCGCCCCACACCGTCTTGGTGTGGTTTTTTTTGGGAGAGTTTTTGGTACACTCGTATACCTTCCTTTTCTTTTAATATATACAGTGGTACTGCCCACTTTCACAAAAAGGCAGTTTACCATAAACGAACTAAGAAAATATGATCAAGATCAGATGGCCATCACTCCCTTACAATGAAGCAGGAAGAACAATCATTGGACAGGCCAAAGTGTAACAAGTCTGAAATTTGCTGTAAGCCTGCCCTTGAGAATAAACGCTAAACTGCCGCAAGACTCCTTTACATGTATACCTTGCTATGTAAACAAGTATGCCAGGAAATGTTACAGTTCAATCTCACAAATATCAGCAAAAAATCTTCCCCGTATTTTAAATTAAAGATTTGGTTCATAATTGACAGTAACGAGAAGTTTTGGATCATTTAATTTTATGTTTCCCATGGTCCCCTCCATTGTAGTGTGTTCATTTTCTTGCATCTGTTCTCCTTTTAGGCTCCTCAGGATTTTGTTATGGTCCTGTCTGAGCATATCTTTATCATGTTGATTTACTTTTTGGAATTCAGGGGGGAGTTGTTTCAACCTTTAGTGGTCACACACAATGTGTAGCATTGGTTGCTCGGCCAGAATGTCAGACGATATATTCTGCATCATGGGATCGCTCAATTTGGAGATGGGATGTTTCAACTGGCGAGAACTCCTGGAACATGGTATGGATTATTTACTATTTTGCTCAAATTGTTAAACTTTCTTACAAATTGACCTTTCTGAAAGAATATGGTGACCAACGTAATATGCATATGCATTTTGGGCCGGTGAAAAGTACAATTTCCAACTTGATAGGTAGGTGCAAAATTCACAAGCTAATTTTAAATTCTGTCAAGCTTTAACACTTCCCAAAAGAGTGGGAAAAAAATTCTGTCAAACTTGCAGAGTTTTCATTCTTTCTAATCTAATCATAATTAGTATGAATTTTTCATTGTATTACTGGTCTCATTACACCTTAAATTTTGATCAACAACTCATGCCTAGGAATGTTGTAAAGTTCCGAATTGCTTTGACATTGGAGGTGAGGGCTTTGCCCTTGTTGCTGGTGGTGGTTCTGATCCTGTTTTGAGGGTTTGGGATCCACGAAGACCGGGTTGGTTTACCGCAAGAACCATAGGTTATTTAGACCTATCCTTAACATGTCATGAAACTACATGAGGATTATTTCTGCAGGGTTTCTTGCACCTGTTTACCTATTCTCTTCACACTTGTCTTGGATAACCTGTTGCAGATGGCACAGAAGATCATGGTTCCGTTTAGTTTCAGCTTCTTATGATGGGAAGGTGATGATGCTATGGGATTAAAGCTTATAGAATTTTTTGACAGAATAAGATTCAGGTAGTAGATCTCAAATAATGAGATAAGGTTTCGATGAAGATGATGATGATGACGACGACACAATCTCTTCACTTTGAAGTCAATGAAAGAAGGAATTAAAGCTTTGTTTTCGGCCATGAAGTAAAAACATTTGGGCCATGACTACATTGTACAAGATCAGTTTCCGGGTGACTAACGGATTGTTTTCTTGCATTGGGATCTATCTAAGAAAAGAAAACAATAATTTGTTTTATATGTTCAACATTCTCCTTCTTTTTGGCTTCCTGGTAAGTAAGCCGATAAGGTTAGACCCAAGTGAGTTTGTGGACCGAGCTATGATTGGGCCTAGCTCCACCGTCCAATCCACTTTTCACCAGAAACCTTCTTTCAGTAGATCATCCAACACGAGTCGACGCTAACCCTCGTTTTCGTTTTCCGATGATGGTCGGACGGAGAGATGTTAGGCAGAAATGGTCGCCCTGGGTGCCGTGGAGTCTTGCCACCCACGCACCGGCGGATGGCAATCAAGCTTGCCCACGTCGTCAAGTCTGGTCTTCTGAAGGTGGCCTCTGTCACCAAAGATGTCCTGAACTTGTACTGCAAAGTGCTCGCGCTTTGGACGTGCCCGTCTGTTGTTCGACGAAATGCCCGAGAGGGATATGCTCTCGTTCTCCACCTTGATCTTTGCCAGCTGCCGGTATGGGGAAAGATTATATCAGTCCTGCTACTTCTTTGCATGAAGCTTGTCTTACATACTTGGCTTCTCTCTTCGTTGGCAAGTCTACACGGAGCGAAGGATATGATCACATGGAGGTGCCCTTCCTGGACGTTGCATTATATGCTGGAAGCGTCCTATGCGCACACAGACTCCCACGGATGTCAAACCAACATGAGAAGGTGGCTAGTAGGACTCGCCTAGGCCGTACCCAGTGCAGCTTTTTAAGTAAGAAGAAGTTATCTTTAGATTTTTATTAAAATTCTGATCCCATTATTTTGAGGAGAGGATGAGGGCCTTTGGGGATCATTCATGAAGTTTTTAGTTTCAATGGCAACCTATATATATATATATATATATATATGATTTAAACCATCGTATTATCTCATGAGGGCATTATTTTTGTGGAGGGCAAAAAAAAAAACTCTAATAAATCCTTACTCATATGAAATGGAACCCGTAGTGGGGCATTCCTCACATGCGCACCTTCATGTGCAAATACCTTCACGGGTTCTCCCCATCCGAGTATGGTGATGAGATTATGAATTTTTTTAATAACATCTAGAGGGAGAATAAATTAATGTCCACCAACTTTTGAGATTTTGTGAAAAAAGTTTAATTTCCTTTTTGTCTTTCTTTAGAGATCACAATCTAACTTTTAAAGAAGTTGACGTGACCATAAAGACTATAACATCGTTGAAAATATTTTTGGGAGGTGGAGATTTTAAGGTCATAATCCACCATCGGTAATCTTTTCAAATGTAATTAAGGACGCATTTGATTAGGATGTTGGGGAGAGATTATGAGATTCTAATCATTAGAAGTTTTGACATCTCTATCATCTCAACCATGGTTTTTAATCATTGGAAGACTCTTTGTGGGAGATAAACATATTAATACTCAAAAAGTTGGTCTCCCATTTCAAAAGTGGATTCTTAAGGTTAGAGAGAGATAGGAACAATAACATGTCTTTTCTCTCAAATTTAAAGACTCATTTTGATGGGATTTTGAAAAGAGAAAGTGGATTCTAATCATCGGAGTGGGATCCACATATTTCACAATCTCTCACACCAAAAATCACATCTTCTCACACATATTCTCAAATGCACCGTACAAATGTTCTGCAGATTTCGAAGTTGGAGAGAGATAGACATGTAAGAGATGACATCTCAAAATCTCAATAATCTTATGGAGAAGAGTTTCTGAGTGAATTTTCATGACATTTGATAATCAATCACCAATTAACCCAGCACCCATTTAAACCCTCCATCTATTATTTTAACTCATTTAAATCTCACTAATATTTTTAATCACTTTAATATTTATTATAATTTATTATTCTCAATGTGACGGCAGGAGGGATAGAGAGGAGAGAGATTTTTTCTATCAAATTTTTTTAATAACTTAATAATTGTATGATACATAAATTTTCTATAGAAGTTACCGTAGACGTCCGATTCAAACATTCACAGGGCTGTCAAAATATAACTATAAATATAACTATAACTATATATATATATTGATCAAAGTGCCGTCCTTCCACATTAATGAATTGCCCCCCATGACTAATTAAGAAGGCTTTGACCTCTTCCCATCCATCCATCTACTTTCTTTTCTGATCTCGACATGTTGCCATGTTGGTGGTGGGGGCTCCAAACAAACCGTCCCATCGCTGCTGGCGTATCCAACAGCAGCTTCCCGTTTGCTGCCACTTGGCCCAACGCCACAGTCCAGACGAAGACATCAATCTACAAGAAGATCCCGTCCACCATATGTTCCTGCTCACCGTACAAACGGGGGGATCTTGGGGTCGCATCCGTGGCCCCCCTGGCCCACTTTATCCTTTAGTTTATCCGTTATCTGCCACTGGGATACTCCCATCAGTAGCTGTCTTCGGGGACCCTTTTGGGGACATCAATATCTTCTGTTCGAGGAGGACGTGAGAGAGAGAGAGAGAGAGAGATGGACGTGTGCATGACGTGAATGGAGATCTTTGATGGGGGAGTCCTTGATGGGGAGAGAGAGAGAGAGAGAGAGAGAGAGAGATGGACAGGACTGCATGACGTGAATGGAGCGGAGATCTTTGATGGGGACGCTGCGAAAAGGAGATGGTGGGAGTGCTGGCTTCTGTTTTTTTCTCCCTTACAAAATTCTCCGACAGGGGAGTAGTGTCCCCGTTCGTCGACAGGCACAACCCCCAACTGCACAATCTGGAGTCACGCCCCCCCCCCCCCCACCACACACACACACGCACACAAAACTCTCTTTTCTTCGTACCCTCTGGCGTCTGCAACTTGGGGTTTATTGTAGTCGCAGATAAAAGAAGGGTGGGGAAAAAACTTTGCCATGGGGCCAACTGTTAGCACTTGATGAGACCTGAAAACCGTGTACTTCTCTGTCCACCGTGAGGCCTCTCTCTCTCTCTCTCTCTCTCTCTCTCTCTCTCTCTCACACACACACACACACACACGGGGCTAACTGTTAGCACTTGATGAGAGTGTACTCTGTCCACCATTAGGCCTCTCTCTCTCTCTCTCTCTCTCTCACGCACACACACAGCTCATCGGAGGGGGAATCAACATTTTGGAAGATGGAGCTATAACAGATACTATATATATATATTAGCACTGCACAGAGACTGCTCACTCTCCTCGTAAACTTCCAGGCCGATTTGTTTTCTCACCGCTCTCTCTCGTGCATAAGACTGTTAATCGGGGTCGATTAGCGCACTCGATCTCCCTGAGTCGAGTGTGCTAAATCCACCCGATTAACAAACAGGACCCCAATAACTAAACGCACATCGATCTCAGTCTCAAATGCACGAACTGCTCGCTCTTCTCTTAACCTTCCATTAACGCACTCCTCATTCTCAATTGTGAAACTAGAGAGGGTTAAGCTAAACTTGTGGGGAGTTCACGGGCAACTAACCCACAAGTATGATTTCTCTGGATCGTGCATGGATTCATAGTTTCATATCTACCATGCCCTCTTTTTTAGTTAATGGACATCTAAGGGTACGAGTCGGACGTTGTTGAATTTGAACACAGATATCTCATGTTATGTGTAGACTAGAGTACCTTTTGTGTTAAGTTCTCCGTCGTCAAAAAAAATAATACATACCCGCGATTGAGGTAAAGTCAGGCGGGTCTTTATGATGGCTTACCCTCACAATGCATCCGGATTTCTTCCAGATGCTGGAAGATGTCACCACCTTTAAACTGGTAGTCAGCTCCACCTGCCACCACACGTTTACCATTCCTTGTGCCAAGAAAGCTCGACATGGGAATAATTGATGGAAATTTCTGTCGTGCAGCAGTTCTCGGCTAAAGGGTAGATGATATGTGGCAGTCCATCTCTTGACATAGTTGGTGGCAGGCAGCAGGAAAAGTGTGCCACCGTAGCGAGACCACCGGCTGCTGCCTCTCAAACCTTTCCAATCACTGCAATTCCATTTGATTGAGATCTGATTCATTCAAACCGTGCATGGATAAGATAGTACTGGAAAAAGACTGACACCATGCTTCCACAATTCTGCATTTGATTACCAGCTGCAACATGCGACGACAGAACATCGTCGGAAGCTAATGGTTGTTTGCATCAAACAATAGAACAGTTGGTTTGCGTGTGAACGAGCACCATGCTTCCACAATTCTACATTTGATTACCAGCTGCAACATGCGCCGACAGAACATCGTCGGAAGCTAATGGGTGTTTGCATCAAACAATAGAACACTTGGTTTGCGTGCATGCACACGTGTGTGCATGAGAGAGAGAGGAACAATTGGTTTGCAAGTGAACGAGAGAGACCCGATTATTTGGTATCACGGTGCGATCCCAATCAATGCCGGTCCATCGTGACCTCCGAATCCTTTCTCTCTCTTTCGACCTCTACTTTGATCCGGAGGATCCACGCCGTAGCAGACACCCACCGACTCAAATTTTGCTAAACATGACACGAATCGACCGACTCGGCCGACTCACATCGATAGGGTACGAGTCGACAAAATATATAGTCAGACAAAATATATAGTCAGAGGATACGGGTCAATAAACCATAGTTAGAGGAGAGACTATTGACATTGGGAGGACGAAGAGACAAAGAGAACGTGGGGGGGGGGGGACCAACTACAATTTTCTTTCAATCAAGCTCAGACATGGGACAATCCGAACCAACGGTGGACTAATAAGAAAAGCGCAAGAAAGCAACCCATGTAACAAAGCCCCTCCACCACCCTCTGTGGTCGAGCTTTTTCCCGTGTGCACACGGGTGCAACTATAATAACTGCTTGAGAGAGAGAGAGAGAGAGAGATGTGCACACGGGTGCAACTATAATAACTGCTTGAGAGAGAGAGAGAGAGAGAGAGAGAGAGAGAGAGAGAAGGCGCCAAATTCTGCAGCTGTGGCCATGGCAGACGAGCAAATCCCTGTCAGACGTCCCCTCGTCCGGAGACGAGATACCTGTCCTCTCTCTCTCCTTCTACTGTCGTCGCCACGTGCTCCACCACCGTATCCCATCTCGTTAAGACGCCGCATCACCACCTGTCCTTGTCCTCGCTCGCCTGCGGGGGCACACGCTCCCCACTGATGCGGAGATGGCAGAGGTGGTTAAACGTGCGGTCGCGGACGTACGGACAGAGGACCGCTGCTAACGTAACGGGGGGCTTCGCTTCACATGACCACATCCCTTTCCGTCTCTTCTTCTTCTTCTTCTTTTTTTTAATCCTTCCTTCGGATGCGGAGTCGACTGCACTGGCCGAACAGGAGCACGCCGTGGCAGTGACATCAACCCCCATTTTTGATAAATTAAAGAGAGGGTACCGGATAACGTCAGAAGAGAGAGAGAGCCCCGGGAACGGTCCTGTCAGATCTGGAAAGTAATAAGATAAACCACACTCCACTGTGGGGGGTATGGCTGTCGCTTACCGAGAAGAACCAAAATGTAACTTTTCACATCAGTGCAGGTGGACCCTTGTGATTTTTGGAGCTGCTGGCTTCTGATTCTTCCCATTTAAGAGAGAGAGAGAGAGAGGGAGGGAGAAAAAAATGGAACCATGTATCCATATGATTCTTCATGAATATACAGAGGCCTATACTTACTTACTTTCCCCAAGAGAGAGAAACCAAAAAAAAAAGGGACATCAAATGGCATCCACCCCAAAATATGGACACCCATGTAACTTTTTCAAAGTCGCCACAAGTTTTTATCAGCCACCCACCCTCTTCCTTCCCCTCCATCGGCCTTCCACTGTGTTCGAACTGAAATGGCATGGGGAGCAGATAGACGGTGGCAACAAGGGGGAGGACGGAGAGAAAAAAAAATCAAATTAATCAATTGGCTTTTATAGTGAGAGACAGAACACCCCCTCGGGAAGATTTCCGGGCATCGAAATCGCGGTGACATATCTCTGGGGAAATATTTTGCGGGAAGCAGACTCGGAAGCCGACGAGCCCTCGGCTCCCTCGGCCTGACCTCGGCCATGAAACTTGGCAAAGCGGTTGATGATGGAGACCCTCTCCAGGTCCTGGCATTCCACTTTTACGTCCGAAATCGAAGCCCTCTTTTCAAATCTGGAAGATCAAATAAAAACCAAAGACTTCTGTTTTAGATGCATTAATAGTAGAAGAGTAGCAAAATCAGAAAAGGGAATAGGCAAATAATACTGGAAAAGGACGGAAGACTGGAAGACAGGTGGCAATCATTGAAACAGATGAGCTTTCTTTAGGTCCACTAGGAAAGTGCTGATTTACTAGGCCTTTTTGCACGCATCATGTCAGGATAAAGGTGATTGGAATAGTTTAGACCATATCTATTTTTTGCTACAACTGCATATTTGTTGTTGGTGCAAGAGATTTCTTGTGTTTTGTTCTACATAATCATAAAACAACAGTAGCTTCCCACTTCTCCAAAACATTAAAAGCAACAATAATCACAAAAAAGGCCAATATTAGCAAATTTGTCCTCGCAAAGCTAAAGGCTGATGAAATGACTTTACTAATTCAGGAGCAAAATAGATATGCAGGACATTGAGAAACAAACTACAAATATCATTGTGCAGATGCATATTCTCCACTTTCAAGATAAACCTTGAAGAAACCTTAGCGAAACTACACAATTTGGCCAAACAGCACTAAGTGACAATATCTGCATATAAGACTAGTGAAACTGTTTATCCAGGTAGAGAAGCCCTTGTAAACATCTCACCACCACACCAAACACCACTCTCAAGTTACCTTGCTACACACACCATGTTCTTCATTTCACAGCTAGAGACCCTGACATGGAAGTAATAAAATTACCTGTATTTTAACAATTTCTTGTGTCAAATTCTGTTCTTACATGATTTATAAGAAAAATTATATAGGAATATAGATCTTTAACAAAGCTTGCTGACAATAACTTTCTGCTTCCAATATGCCAACAAACAACGCTGGTATCAAAATTAACGTGCAAGTGGCATCAGCCAACCATGAGGCCAACATTAAGCCTTTTGCTTCACTCACCATATTCTTTATTATAAAGACAAAGAGGTGAGAACCTACCCCAAGGGGCGCAATAATTGATATGTGAAGAGTTAAGTTTCCTTATGCGCTATATTAGATGTTCTACAAGTAGATGAATCATATAGAGTTAGTAACCTTCCATTAAATTGTCACATAAAAGCAACTTTTTGCTTCCAGTGCACCGATGATAATAGTCTCCGGTTCAAAAAATAAGCAGCCTCAATCCAGCACAAGGACAATTAATAAGAAGCCTTTCGCATTCATTTTCCTTTCCCTGAGGAAAGAGGATGAAAAAAACAGCCAAACTAAGTCTTAAAAGGAAACCCAGCAACACTTTTAAAACATTTTTAAAAATGTGCACCCAAACAACAAAATCTCTAGCTAACACCATATGGTACTCAATGACAAAATTCAAGACCAAGAATCTAATTGTGGAAGGGGGGAAAGAGAGAGAATAAAACAAAAGCTGTCAAAAGCATGCATCAAATGGCACATGATTATGGATTCTTTTAGACACAATCACATATCATTCACCACATTAACACAAAATATGCCATGACACATTGACGTTAGGAAATTCGATTAATTGAGGCCAGAATCGCAATGGTCATGCATGCACAACAAAATCAAATGACTGTATTGCAAGGAAAAACACTCCTGACCCATAAGTACAGATCGATCAGAGTTATGAGAAGCGTTGACTCTAAAGAGACATCTTATTTAGAAGATGTCAAAAATCTTCTCCAGGAGAAGGAAAGGAATGATCATATCATCTAATTAATTAATATTTGACAACAGATTCTGATTTAAAGACTGCGCCAAATTTAATGTAAAAACTAAAAAATGCACGCGCTCCTTATTATAAAGTAATGCTAATGATATGCTGATTATTACAAATTAACACAGAAAGTATACTCAAAGAACATATAAAACCTACATCAAATCATATCCATGTCTGTGCTTAGTTTGAGTGATAAGGTGGAGGCCTCTCCCTGAATTACAGTAAAAGGAAAAGAAAAAAAGAAAGAACGAAGACCAAAACACTTCAGGTTGAAATGAAAACTAATATACTAACACTGAGGCATTTCTCTAGCGGGAGGGTGATAGTGCAAGATTTACTTCCATGGAGTATGAAAAGATAGAAACCAAACAAGAAACTTTGAGACATATTGTCCATGATCAGGTACTAAAGAACGCATGAACTTCCATTCATTTATACAAGTATATGAAAAAAAGTCAGCTCAAGTGTGCTCTCCTACATCATAGCACTTTGTTCACATCAATAATAATGTCATACATTATACACGATATATCCAAGGGGAAAGCAGTATTCATGGAAATGCATAAGACCTATAATCATCATCATCATCAGAGCCTTATCCCGTTATTTGGGGTCGGCTACATGAATCCTATTTCATCAAAGATTTTTATCAAGTGCTATATTCATATTTAAACTCAAGAAACCAATGTCCTTTCTAATGACATCACACCATCTCATTTTAGGCCTTCCCCGAGCTCTTTTACTAGCATCCACTAAGATTTGGTCACATCTTTTAACTGGCGCTGAGTTAGGGCGACGGTGCACATGTCCAAATTGCCTGAGTCTATTTTCCCTCATTTTACCATCAATAAGATCTATAAAGACATAAACAAGTGCAAATCATGCAAGAAAAAAAAAGAAAGGTGGTTCAAATGGGACACATTAAAATATCTTTCAGCTTCTTCCAGGGGTAATTCCAGGTTTTATCTAGAAAACCCAGAGGTTGCAATATAGAGTCAATTTATCTCTGTCTCTGAAATTAACTGCAAAATAGGATAACAAAAGATGCAATTTTCATGAATGTCCAATATGCTTCAGCTGAGCAAAGCTCGTACCTGGATAAATCACTTTCCAACTTACTCGCCCTTCCAATAAAGCCTTCCACAACTTTTGAGAAAAACTGATCTCCAACCATTTCAGATGTTTTTAGCCTCTCAGATGTCCTGGATATATCAAAATAGAAGTTGAATTATAGAGAAAAAAAAATATTGGAAGATCAACAACAGGTGACTTTGCACCTAGAAATACATCTGTAAATGAAAAACAAACACAAGATGAGATTATCTAGTTATTAGCATGAAATTCAATGCATATCCTTGAAACATAAAAGTCAGGGTTGAAGACTTACGAAGTTCTGTTGTCTGAAGGAATAATAGGACCACTTCTTAGGCAAGAAACTCCACTGCATGCATCTCCCAAAGCCAGCTTTGCAACAAGATATGTCACACTGTCAAATTGTGAAGTAGCATCTGCAGAAAGGACTTTTGTTGGTACAGCAGGAAGTAGCTGCTGCATTAACTGAGTTGTCAACAAAAGCCTTCTTTGTGCTCGAGGCACTGACAGTCTATCCTCACTTGTTTCAGCTTCATCTTCAACCTGAAGATACAATCATCCTCTTAATCCTATACAGCATCTTGCAAAGAGGCTACTGGGAAGGGAATGAAAAATAGCATGATTTGAAATTAACCACAAACAGACCTTCTCTACCAATCTATTTGCAGCATGTGCCCAGTTGAGTTCTGCCATGCTGTTAACAACAGAAACTTTAGAAGTCGAAATAAAATTTGAAAAACCAACGATGAACCTACGTTTAGTTAACAATGTCTAACGAGTGCTTCAATAGCTAAAATAAACCAAAAGCATAAGCATACAGTGCAGTTTTCTTCTATCTTAATAAAGATCACCTGACACTTCGCAACATCTCAGATCCTTGCATGATCTCCTTGTGCCATGGTAAAAGCTCAGAGGTTGCAGTTTTACGCTTCTTTGGTCTTTGGATCAAATTATGGTCAACAGCCTCTGGTGGAGCATAATGGAGGGGCGCAGGCTCATTGGCAGCAGCAGTAGCTGAACTGCTTTGCCAGATAGGTTCAACCTGAACAGGATCATTTCTTTTCTCTGCAGTAGGCACATCTCTGCTTTCAGAAACCTTTGAGAAGTACTGCTGGGCAATGGATTTTGCAGTCTTCTGTGGCCCACCTAATCCACTGTACATGGATAAAGTATGTTCATTGGTAAAGTTTCCATATTGTCCAAACCATGATGGTGCCATCTGTGGATCAATCCGCAAAGGAGTTCCTCCTATTGAAGATGCTGTAGAAGTAATGCCAATTGGATGAGGATGATTTTGGACATCATTATGCCTGGGACCAGTCAAAACCTGAGAATGTACCTCTTTTCCAGCAAGTTGGGAACTTTTGACAATGTTCTGGTCCACATTTGCTTCTGATGAAAAGCAAAGCATTTTGGCATCTGATGGGAATGAACTTTGATTGCCGGTTACATTCAATTCCTTGTCTGCGGGGACTCTGATTACTGTGTTGTATCCATAAATATATGTTTGGGGTGTTTTCCCACTTATCTGTTGAGCACCAATGCCAGAATCTGCCCCTTTGGTTCTCTTACCAAGTCGTTTACTTGGATCTGTCTCTATAGCCTTCATTGCCTGCACTTGTTGCAGAAGAGAGTAATTTGGATGTTGAACATCAAATGATTTCGAACTATGACCTGAGGAACCAATATCGCGGGTAGACGAGGCAACATTCAACAGAGAAGCATGACCTGCTCGCTTATCAAGGGACAATCCTTGCTCATGCTTTACCCTACCAATTTCTTTCTGATGTAACCGTACCAAGGATGGAATAATTGCAGAAGAATTTCCAACAGCAGTATGTTTTGACAGGGATTCTGGCACTTGCAGAGCACCAGATATATGTGAAGCAACATCTACCTTCTCTTGTGGAATTTGTCGCACAGAGTTATCTTTGCCTGTTTGTTCTTCCCCATAGGTAGGTTGGTGGGAATTAATTGAACAAGAAGCAGTACTTTGTTCTTGTTTAATCCCTTGATCTTCAGCCTTTTGGGAGCTGGGAGATGGAGATATATTTGGGTTTACCTTGGCAGATAGGTTCCCAGATAAATGTTGCTGAGCTGATACATTTGTCCACACATTGTGCAACATTGCTGAAAAGGCCCCCTGCTGTGTCATGCGTTGTGAAACTGATGGTACCCCTGGCCCAGAAAACTGACCTGAGTTTCTTGGATGGGAACTGGTGGTGGTCATAAGACGAGCTTGACCCATATCATTAGAGAATGGTTGTGACCCTACAGGCAAACGGCCATCTAGAGAACCAAGACTGAAAGGTGCAACCCGACCAGCTGCACCAGGGAATAATGGCCGACCAGTTTGATTGGTAGCTGCTTCATCATGCATATCTCCAGTCTGCGAGTCATTGGACTGTCTAGTGTGTAAAGGATCTCTATTGTGTGCATCTAGGTCAAGCTGATCACCAGAAGATACATTTATGAAATGATCTGTTGCTAAATGTCCACTGGCACCAGAGACTTGTTGCTGTTGTTGTTGCAATTCACGTCTAGTGGAAGGTGAACTAGAATCAGCTATCGCTGTGGAGTTTGTCTGAATGCTTGATTGAGAGGTTTCCTTGTGTAGCTGTCCAGATAAGCTAGATATGTAATACCAATTTTCTCTCTGAGATACTTCTTGCATTGTGGGCAGAGGTCGAAGTGAAGCAGACGTAGTTGGACGTGTCTGACTTTTCTCTTCCTCCATCTCTGAATCAAATTGACTTGAATTGTGATCAAGAAGAGCCTTAGAAGACAAAGCACAGTTTAAAACTTGTTGATGCTGTGACGGCAGGGTATTCTGTGATGGCAGAGCCAAATGTAAACCAATCCCTTGTAAAGCAGAAGAATGTTGTAAATTAGAAGGCATATCAGAAGCAGCTACATCAGGTCTCTCAGATATCATATTATTAGAAAAACCAAAACTTGAAATAGTGCCGCTATCCCTTGATTGGTCCACCTTGTGAAGAAGTTCAAGCATGTTTTGACTGCAAAGACCAAATAACCGTAAATACAACAGTTTGAACTTCATCACACAAAACCCTAACATATAGTTAAAAATGTAGATGATAAAATCAGAGAAACAAGATGCAGAAAAAGAAAAGTCGTAAGAAACCATATATTCAAAAAACACACAACAGCAAAAACCCAATATGTCACCTTGTTTGGCCACTCCTGTTTTGTGCAAAAAATGCTGCAGATTCATCAAATGAAGCAGGGACATTTGAGACATGACTGAAAATGGTTCCTCTACCATGCAGCTCTTCTGCTCCCTTCACATGTCTTTGTGAATCAAGTAAGTGTTGCTGAAAGGGAAAAGTAACGGCCATCACCTTCTACTTAACTATAAATATTGGGGAAATTATAAACATGGACAAAGCATGCTATTCCCATGGTGAAAGAACAATGCAACAACTACCAGATTAAAAAGCTTAACAACTCACCTTGTCAGTATCCCCTATGCTGTTTGATGCAGCCTGGCCAGCAAACTGAGCTCGTCCAACATATCCAGATTCCTGAGTTTTAAATCCATGAGGCACCATCCTGGATTGTCCTCGTGGATAGAAATTCTGTTTTGAGGTTTCAGCTTCCACATTAACCCCCAAATTCCCCATGGGATGAAAGTGAAATCTCTGAGGCCCTGAATTTTTTCGAACAGGATGACCTGATGCCCTTTGTTCGCCACTAGCAGAAGGATGGGATTCACTTCCAGTAAGTAAGGAATCTTTTCCCCTCCCAAAATGCTGGGAGTCAATAGGCTGGCCAGCATGTGAATTTATAGAGATGTAGCCATCATCAGATATCCCTTTCTGGATGCTGTTCTCCTTTTTCCTCTCATGAGCTTCATCAGATGCCTTACTGGAGATGAAAGATGATTCCCATACTTGAGGACCATTGTTTGCCTCGTACTGGTATTTCCCCACACCCTCATTTCCCTTCAAAGAAGAATCTGCTGATATATGCTGACCATAATCAGACTTATGTCTTGCAAGCAATTGTTGATTCTCATCCTGACTTAGTTTTGAATTGTTTGAATTTATCCCAGAAAAGCTTCCCATATGAAGATCCCCAGTTTGTACCTGAGGGCTGTCAATCCCAGATTTTCCTGCACAAAATCCACCAATAGAATGAGGGAAAGAAGCAGACTTCTGATTCTCATCAGCTCTCCACATATTTCCATCTTGGTCCCTTTGCATATGTGTGGTTCCTTTAGAACCATTCATCTGGGTCTGCTGCACGGTGCTTTCATGATCATTAACCCTTAATATAGCATCTCCACCTGATTCGTTAACACTCCATCCATTCATCTTACTATGCGTACGGGCACCACTATTGTATGGAGGTATAACTTGTTGATTAGACCAAGTGACCTGCATGCTTTGCTGATTTAAGTTGGCTTCGGTACGTACAGAGCTTACTGGTTGCTCGTAATATTGCCCTGCCCAAGTGTCACCAGAAGTGACTCCAAAATGCATTTGTGCTTGAATACTACCCTCAAGAAACTGGTTATGAAGTTGACCCTTATCAAACTGGCCATTGGCATCTTTAGATGGTTGCTGAAGTGGCTGTTGGGGCACCCCTGCGTGTACTTCATCACCATGATCATATGCAGACTTAAAAGAAGACTGCTGAAACATAGCAGCAGTGCGATCATTTGAACTCACATCTGTCTCATCAAACAAAGGAAAGGGTCTTGAATTCAAAGAAGATGCACTTCGCAAGTTTTCAGCCCAAGTTGTTTGCTGCTTCCCGCTGTCAACAAACACTGTGGGCCGATTCCCAGAAGAGAGTTCCTTTTGCTGAAAGCTCAAGCCACTCCATTCATCGTGTACTCCAGTGTCACCACTAGATGTTTCAGCTACAGCTGACTGCATCAGAGCGCTCCAGCTACCACTCTGTACAGATGGAAATGCACTAATATAATTATTACCCTCATGAGGGTTTCTTTGTGAGCCTCCAGAATCAATGTTGCCACAACCAAATGATGCACCCCAAGGATTACCATCATCTGTGCTGAACAAAAGCTTCTCCTCTGTTGGGTCCAATTTAACGATCCCTCGAGCAGGTTCCACCTGTGGCACGGTTTTCTCTCGTGAGTTTCCTGGCCAATCTGCTCGCTCCTGCCCACCTCGAAATTCCTGAACTTGCATACTTCTTCCTAGGGGACTCAGCTGCTGAAAATTCTCCGGCATAATTCCATTGCTTACATTCTGAACAGGAAGCTGGCCAAAAAAAGGTTTTCCTGGAAATCTCTGGCTAGAAATAGGATTGTCCTGCACACTAATTTGCCCTTGAAATAGGCCCTGGTCACTTTGAAAAGAATTAAAGGTACCTGACTGCATTGGAACTTTCTCAACTTGGTTACCAACAAATTTAGCCATCATATCAGCACCATAATTGTTTACACCTTGAATCTGAGAAAGTTGCTTCAAAGTTCTATTGCTGGAAACAGGTGTACCGTATAAAGACTGGTCAAGTTGTTGTGGAACAAGCGCTGTCGACCGCAATACCGGCCCTTGATCTTGTGATAACATTAGTCCATTTGGAAATCTATGAGCACCTGGAGTCCCCACTTGCTGTGCCCAGTTCATGTTTCCAGCAACAAACATTTGTGAATTGCTTGGCATCCTTGATTCAGGCCCCACATTTTCACTTTGCCATGTGTGGTTAGGCACATCACACATGGGCACACCATTTACCACTGAAGGTAACTGATCAAGAGCTGCCTGTTTTGAAATAGATGAAAATTGGCTTGACGAATTCTGCTGCCATGCTTCTTGATCCAATTGTTGAAGTTGCTGCTGTTTTTGGAGCTCTTGGAGTTGTCTGCACATCAACTGCTGTTGCCACATCTGCATATCATTGTATCCTGATTGTTGCCTTGGCCAAGGTTGTGGCATGCCCTGTTGGCCCTTCATGAGATACAGTTTATGCCTAAGAAAATCAAAATCAGAAGAAGCATCAGCAACTTGAACTTTTTCAGAATCTCTGACAATACAAGTCCTGTACCCAAGAGGACTTCACTGATGTGATTCAAGAGCGGGTAAACCCACAGATGTTAAACTATGCCTATCAGGTATTGTATTTTCTCCCAGATTTTCCATTTTGTTATCTCTAGACTGAAGATCAAAGGAGTTATGCAGAAAGCCATCAAAATTTGACTGCTGAATCCTGCAAAGACATCTTCATAAACTGAAGCAACATTTGAAGAGATCGTCTGCCATTTTCTTCCTCAGAATCTGTCCAAGGCAAATTCAAACAGAAATACTTAAACTGAGAGGTGCAATGATGAATAATTCGAAACTAACTGGAGTACTCTCCCCCCAGCACACAATAAAATAGAAGCCATTAACTTTCTTGCCAAGCCACTGAAGCTTGAATAACTGAATAAGTTGCTTGGAAGTAAATGAATGTAATGAATCAACAAAAATATATATCCAGGGCCAGGGACCAGCTACAATCATATCTAAAGACTGGACAGGATAGACCATTAGGCTAGAAACAAGAATTGGCCCAGTCGGTCCTTAATTGCAGTGGCAGAGAAAAAAAAAGGGGCAAGGAGGTGCCGACCCACCCACCCCCACATAAAAAAAAAAAAAAAATTCCTTATACTAGTATACACATATATTTATAGTAGTATACAATTCTAATCCTTGTAAATTATGTATTCATCATTTAGTCATGAAAATTCTTATTAAAAAATGATGCATATGCATAAATATATGTGTATATACTCTTTCTTCTGCTTAAGCCCTGCTTGAACAAATTCTCTTAACATTTCCTTAACCAGTAAATATATAAATGCAACATGTATATTTGAAATTTTTTCATACTTCACATCAAACAAGTAAATCTTCTCAAACTTTAAGCCGCTTTAGATAACAACTTTCTGGCTCAGCCACAACTTTGTTGCCAGCCCAGACACTACTCTTTGCCGATCTAACATTCATTAGACAGATGGCCTAGTGATAGATTTCTTGTCCAAAGAAATTGTGGACTTTGCTATTAGTTTGTTGGTTGGCCAAGTATAGAGATGGGAATCCAGATCCTATCCTTTCTTCAGAAATGGCAAAAAGAATGTTCAAAAGGATTGCACGTCAGTAAGTTTCCTTTAGCACTGAAACAACAACAGAGTGATATCTGCATTTGTTTTTCTTCTAAACATCCAATTGCCTGGCCCTCAACCAAAAAGGGAGGGGTGGAGAGAGAGAGAGAGAGAGAGAGAGAGAGAGAGAGAACAAATATTGTTCGAACATCTCCTAATGCTACATGTTCAATACTCACAAGTTCTATCTGCAGCTGGAAAACCACAACACGTGAATGCCTAACTAATTGAAATAAACAGTATTAAGGATTAACTTTGACAAAGCTGATAGTTGCAGAAACACAGACTCATTCAACATAATATCTGTTCCTCACTTATTCAAGAGGAATGCCCGCAGGACTTCACAAATCATTACATTTGCATTGCTTATTTTTTTAAAAAATATACCATATTAGAAAAACACAATCTCAATTATAATTCTGCTTAATAAACCTCTGGGTAGATTTTATAACACCCGTAACAGACATGTGAGCTCTTTAAGGTATGAAATTATGAATACAGTAGTTCTGTCATGTAAACTAAACTCCTGATAGTTACCAACAAAATGGGTTGATTGGATTCGATAGAGACATAATTATGACATAGTAGGCAGGCTTGTTAGTCAAGTACCAAAAAATTAGAAGATTTCCAAAATCACATTTCACGTGTACCTTATCAAACTGATGTGAGGGTTTCAGCCAAAAGCTCCAGAAGTGAATGCAGACGCATCAATGAGAAGGATAGATTTTATCTTTCCAGGAGGTATCAGAAAATGAACCTATGTGGCAAGAATATGCATGAAATGTTTTTAACCCCAACCCCAACAACAAAAAAGAAAAAATAAAAACAGAAGAAAAGATATAGTGAGGGATGGGCTGCAGGTCCTCTCCCCTTTCCGGAATTTACCTAGCCCAAGCCAGGTTGTCATGCCAAAAAGAACAGAAAGCAAACAAATGATATGCGGATGAAGCAGACACTTGCAGAAGTTCTCGTTTTTCATCGTGTGGCTCATTCCAAAATCAAAACCTTATGTTGCATTTACATTACATGAAAGATGATGCACTCAGGAGGATGGAAAATAATGCATCACATTATACTTGCAAACAAAGTACTACCACTGGACAACACCAAAAAGATCCAAGAAGTGCCATTTACAGTGTGGTTGTAAATACGTTATGGACTCGATGAAATTGGCACCCAACATTTCCCCTCCTTCCAAACTAAGAATAAAAGTTCATAAAACTAACTTCTTCACCTCCTTAGCTGACAATTCTGTGAGTTGCTACCAAACAAGAGGTCCCCGTACAAAATGCAGTCCTCAGCAGTCATGTCTGGTTCCCATTCACCTCCTGAATCTCAGGTTTCTCCAACCACCCTTGATAGACATCAAAGTCTTTTCCAGCACATGCCCATTATGGACAATTGCAAAAGTACTGTATTTAAGGTGAAAAAACTTGCTTTATCTTCTGGTTTCAAATGCATCAGAAAACAAGTGGAAGATAAATTACTAATGTGATAGAGTCACCATAAATCCAAGGTGTGACTAGGAATGAGGGGAAGTTATAAGTAGCCTGGTTATGGGAATTCCTCAAGACAAAGAGGAAACAGGTTCTTGTGAACACGTTAACAGTAACTGTGGGGAAGGAGGATTCCGCTGAGGAAGCCTGTCACAGAGCTACAGATTTACAAATCGCAACTAGGAAATGAAAAAGTAATGCATTTCATGGCACCCACGGACGCGTTTCCACCACAGTTTGCAAACACATCGGGCAAACCCATAACCAAAACACCTCTACTTTCTCTCTCTTACTCGAGATCAAGCTACAAAGGGAACTTCCCAAATGAAAACACCGCCCATAAAGCGACTCACCACTCGAGCCCCAGGATACCCTATAAAAGAGCCCAAAATGCAAGAAAACACCCAACAAATGCGCATCTCCACAAGAATTACCAGAACCCACTCCAAACGGGGCGAATTCCCGATCGCCGGACCTAATTGCCCCCCGCAACCCCACCCAGATCGGAAGTCCGGCAAGGAAGCAGACCCATCAAAACCAAAAACAACCACAATCCCACCCCACAAACGCCCCAGAACCGAACGGACGTGTACCCCCGGAGCGCAGAATTGGCAACTCTGCGGAGCTCGAGAAGGAACCGCTACTTACTCGGATTGGCAAAAAAAAATCTCCTCCCGAAATGGCGCGATCGGCGGCGATTAGGGCTAGGGTTCCGCCCCCCCGCCCGCGCAGCTGCAGCTGCTCCCGACTTGCTCTTAGGTTTAGGGTTTCCAGAGGCAAGCACCAGAGGGGAAGAAGTACTCCTGGAGCTCCCTCCCTTCCTCTCTCTCTCTCTCTCTCTCTCTCTCCTGTGTTCTCCCTCCGGAGGAAGAGGTGTTTTCAGACCGTGCCGGGGGGCAAAGATAAAGTGATCGAAATAGTGCGAAAATTTCAACGAAGAAATCCCGGCTCGGACCCGAGCCTGAGGCAGGGGGTCCCGAGGCTGGGCAGGCTCGGATCCGAGCCACAGCCTAACAAAACGACGGTGGAAGAATTATAAAAATGCTTCTGGAAAATTGGAAATCTCAGAGAGGTGATCTCGGCCGTCCATCTCGTGTTTCCTAAAAGAGGACGCGGAAGTATTTCTCCCGGCCCCTCAGGCCATTGGTGGAGAGACTGGCCGGTGTTCTCACCGTAAGATGATCAGCGCGGGGGGATCTCGGCCGTCCGCCTGCATAGTGACGCTGTGGGCCAGAGTGCTCTTCGTGTACAGCGCCCTACAAGGTCCATGATCGGATACAGCGGTAAAATCACTCGCGTGGGACCGGACACCGTTTTGTGAATAAAGGCTCTAAACGAAGGGGCTGCTTTAGAAATAAAGAGAAGGTGGGCGCCGTTGGGTTGGAACGGTTGGCGAATGGTGCCCTAAAACCTACTTATCCCTCGGTTAAACCTACTTATCCTGGGTTAAGTGCGAAACAAAGTAAAATGAGATAAGTTGGGACTAAAACTTACTTATCCCTGGGATAGAATACAAGAACGATATTTTCATAAATATAAGAGGGTACATTTTTTTTGAGAATATAGATTCATGGTGGACACTTAGGCCCTCTTTGTTTGGAGGGTAGGTTAAAGAGAATAACTTAACCAAGGTTTGAGTATTCTAAAAAGTAGATCATTTTACTTTGATTGAAAAATAAGAATTATCTTGAGAATTGAAAAAAAATTAAACTTGTCCTTGTTCTAGTTTTTTGGTGGAACAAGTAATCATAATCAGAATAACAGCCTATCCCATGGAATATCATGTATGAGTAATCAAATAGATTAGGTTAACTTTTAATGATTTATCCCGGTTTATCCAACCTTATCCCCCAAACAAAGAGGGCCTTAACAGTTATGTGTTCTTGACCCGAGGTTGACTAAAGTTGACTTGGGTTGACTCGATCAAACGAGTCAATTGGACCAATTTTTTAAAATTTGATTTAGATGGGCCGATTCCATTGGTTGACTCGTAACCTGATTGTAAAATTAGATTAAAATCTTACGTAGATCGACGAAAGTATAAAATTTGATCAAATGAGTTGACTCGTGACTCGATCTTAAAATCAGGTTAAAATTCTATCGAGAGTGACGAAGATTTAAAACACAATCAAACTCGTTTTACCCGTCTCAACTCAGTTAACTCGAGAAAACTAATATGGTTCGAGACTTATTTCATATTTTTTAAATTTATATTATTTATTTAGATTTTAATTTAATATATAATTAAATATAAAAGATGAAGACTCGTCCTTAAAATTAAATCCCTTAGGATACTATTAGCACAAGTTTTAGACGTTGAAAAAAATTCCGAATTCTAAAATTTTCCTCCCTACGTGGAGAAAGCGTAAGAGTATAAGATTAAATTTGGTGATCTCATGTTATCTCACGAGACAATTTGCATTCCACAAAAAGAGTAATAAAAATCATAGAGTGCAGACAAATCATTTAATGTAATTATTTTTATTTTAGCAATATATGTTACAACATATTTATCATATTTCTAAGTTACTAAACATATATTAAAATTTTACATATAGATAATACTGATGTGAGTCGTTTAAGTATTACGGGTCAAGGATCCACCCAAACAGTTAAATTATTAACCTATGACTTACTGACTATCTGTGTCAAGATTCGAGTCAAAATTTAAAATATTAAATCAAATTTTTTAAATGAGTCAGATCGACTTGTATCGTATCTGACCTATGGTGATACAATACAAATCGCGGGCCCACATCCATTCAATACAAGTTGACCAACCATGCTTCAAGGATCATCACAATTGACTTTTCTCTTATATACTTTAGGGTGTCCTTGTTTTTGTTACCATTGTATCTCATTTATTTAGAATTGGTAGATAGATTTTGTTTTTCGTTGTCATTCTACTCGATGTCATATTTGTAGTTAAAATGAAGGTAAATTAGTATCCCCTTTTGCTACGTCGGAATATCTTAGTTTGGATTTGATTACGAGTCCTTTTTATCATTTTATATTCTTAATTCGATCACACTTCCTAAATGATATTTGTAGAGGGGGATTTCCCTCCTATCCAAATACAGCCCAATAACTAAGCCCATTAAGGACTGCGGCTCTCTCGTTAAGTCAGCCTAACTCATTCAAGAGCACAAAGGGAGACCAAATTGTGCCGTCAAATCATGACATGTTTTACATATCAGAGTGCTCCTCCCCTAGATCTAGGGACGGGAGGAAGGCCATGGAGACCCCCCGTTTTACAAGAGGGTTCCTTGCATATTGCATATCTAGAGGAGGTCGCAGAGACCCCCGTTTTATAACCGGTGAAACACGTTGGGAGCGATGATGCTATGAACCTCAAAAGATAGCACGGAGCGGCGAAGTTGTCATAGTAAGAGTTGCGCAAGTAAATGGCGACGGATCACCGGATCATGTGGGGCCTCAATCAATTGTCGTCGACCAATCATGATGGTGTTTTGAACGCTCAAAACTCAGCATGAGTTACGGGTTTGACGAGATAAAAGTCACGTGATCGGAATCGGTGTTGCAGACACGTCAAAATTAACTCTATATTTTGATTCAATCGTTGTTGTAATAACTATGTTCTCCTTTGCTTCATCTTGGTATGCTAAAGTCGTATTGCATAGATTTGCATCAGAAGAAAAAAAAAATCTTTTTATGATATGTTAGAAGGAACATGGCTCAGGCACTTTACAAATATGAAATTTAGGAGTCGTCCTCGTTCTAGATATTTTTAATAAAATTGTTTCTATTGGACATTTTGAATATTCTTGAAATCTTTTTAATAATTTTCCCAGTGTTTAAAGAAAGACAAGACAAGACCTTCGCATCCCCATTTTTTTGTTGGATTTAAGACTATTAAAATTTCACCACATCTGGTTCCAAACCTAAAGATAAAAGGGGAGGGTGTGCTTCAATATTTTGCAGAAATGACGTCAGTTCACATCTGACTGACGAATCTCGAAATCTATAAGGGCGTGTTTGATAATCGGGTGAGAGGGGTGCCGTAATCGACCCTTCAAGGTCGATTAAGGCAACCGGGGTCGGGTAGGGGATTTGTGTGAGGGAGAGGGTCAGCCGAGATGGGGTCCACCGGTTAACCGGTGTCGGCTAACCGGCCGACCACCCGATTGTCAAACACGCCCTAAAGGCCTCTTTATTATTAGAATGGATTTTTGGTAGAATAATCCACTCTCGGGCAACGTATTCGACTGCTAGAGGTAGAATAGGAAAACCCAAAGTTTCTTTCATATTTTACTTATTCTACTCTCTTAACCCCGGCGCTATCAAAGTGGAAAAACGATGGGACCGACGAAACCGGAGGGCAACTGGCTAATTTGTCGGTCCGATTTCACCTATCCTGTTAACAAAGTGAGCTTAACGTTACAAATTATAGTAGGGGTCAGATTCTCTCGATGTAGTTGCAAACTAGGTGAACAGTGGCGGTATACATACGTACGTGTATATACAAAATGATGGTATATGGATGGATAGGAAAAAATTTGTGACCAATTATCCTTAAAGAATCGAAAGTCCACTAAGATGTGCTTGGCCTAACAAGTGACAGCTTAATTCATGATGTCTGGTCCACTTACGAAAGGTCTAAGTGTTAAGGACCTAAGCAGTGCCATTCAGTCCCAGCTCAGACGACCGCGCGGAGGACTCTCTTCAAGCTCGGGAGGAACCCGCCGACCCGAGTTACCAGAAAGTTGCTAAGCGAATCTGCTCGGAAGGACATTGAAGGTCGATCTGTGCATAGCAATCTTGACCCTCCGAAGTAGATAACCCTTATCCATAGGTGGATAGACTCACAATAGGGGTCCCCTCTTAGCTCGGGGAAAGCTAATATAGGTCAGGTACTTATTCGATCAACCTAAAGGCGAAACTCTCGCGGAACCATGAAAACAGAGAAGACATAGGGGATAAGAGAAGAGCAAAAGTCCTATAACGGTACGAATACATATCGGAGGACGCAATACCTCCACTCAACGACTCTCCCGTGATCTCTGCAGAACCAAAGAGAGAGTTCGCGCCTATTTAATCTCAGGAATTTCCCTCCGAAGAAGGTATGTTCTAAACTCAGCCCCTCAATTGATGAAGAATGATCTCGTACTCCCGAATTACCTTATTTTCTCCTGCTCTTTGTTCTTACTCACATTTGACTTATGCATCAGAGAGTTTTACCTGAGATTCTAACCCCATATCTCCTGATCTTTGATTTTCTCTTGCAGACTTACTCTTGAGGTGAATTGAAATAATTTCACCGATGAATTCATTTTTTTCGAATCCAACGATCTACTACATGGCTAAACGGTACGGGATCTCACCTCTTCCATGCACACACATAGTTAGTCGGTCAATATCTAATCCATGATGTAAAGTATTTGAAGTGTCGTTGTAGCCGTTAGCTTCATTTGACTTCAGTTAACTTCATCGCCGAGGTGGATATCATTTATTTTATTGGGCTTTTAGTTTTTAACCCTTATAATCATTCATATTTATAGATTAGTCTCTCCAATATATCTATATAACTCCTTAAAACCTGAGGTTATTAAACAAAACGTCCCATCTCTAGATTGGTTCAATCTAAATATTTATTTATAAATCCTCACAGTTACACGTTCATTTGTTAAACATCATTTTTGAATTTTTTTTCATAAATACATGATGGCCTTTTTCATAATGATGACCGATCTAGATTTTTTTTTAAGCACTCACAGTCACAAATTTATTTGTTAAACATCATTTTAAAATTTTTTGTAAATATATGAGGGACATTTTCGTAATGACACGAGAAGTTTTACTAATTAACTTTATATTTTAGGGAGTTTTAAAACATCTCTACACTGAAGGGGCTAATATGTAAATATGTAAAATCGTCCGAGGCTCAAATCTTCGTACCCAATGAGCAAGGCAATGGTCGATGAGGAGCGTGTGATCGTGCACGTGACCGAAAGATCTAGCACGTGCAAGGGGGAGCCTGTTGATATGGAAACTCTTAGAAAACACCTTTTGAGATGACCTACCAAGACAGGGGATGTAGCTCAAATGGTAGAGCGCTCGCTTTGCATGCGAGAGGCACGGGGTTCGATCCCCCGCATCTCCAATTTTCTACAATAGATTTTTGGGTTTTCCAAAATCCCATTTCCCAGGAATCTTTTCGCAAATCGGCCTGAGGAGACCTCCCATTTTTGAGGGCGCCAAGCCGTGCGTGCCCCTCAGATGCCGCCTCGCAAACTCACCCCCCTCCCCCGCTTCACCTTCCTCCGCCGCCGCCACCACCACCTCGCGAGCACCTCCCTCCCCCACCCCGCCTCCCCCTCCGGCGCCGTTGACCCCTCCACCCTCCTCCGCCTCTGCACCGTCCTCCACCAGCAGCAGCACGCCCCCGACGCACGTCTCCACGCCCGCCTCCGCGCCGTCGGCTTCCACCTCTCCCACGAGCTCTTCCTGCAGGTCTGCAACCGCTTCCCCTGCTCGTGGCGCCCCGTCCTCCGCCTCTTCCGCTATGCCGAGCACTGCGGCGGCTCCTCCTCCTCCTTCGCCCTTACCTCCGTCTCCGTCAACAAGATGGTCGGCGTCTTCGGCAGGGCCAAGAACATCGAGCTCCTCTGGGACTTCCTCCGGGAGGCATCCTCCAGCCCCGGGCTGGTGAACGCCCGCACGCTGCGGCTGGCCGCGCGGGCCTTCGCCGAGGGTAGGCAGATCAAGAAGTGCGTCGCCGCGTTCCAGCTGCTTGGATCCCAGGACGGGTCCCTCTGCACGGTGGGTTCGCTCAACGCGGTCGTCGCTGAGCTCTGCTCCCGCCGGCTGGTGGACGAGGCCAAGGACGTCGTCACCAAGCTGAAGGGCTCGATCGCGCCCGACGGCACCACGTACAGCCTCCTCGTCGTCGGGTTCTGCCGGGCGGGGGACCTGGTGCGCGCGTCCAAGGTGTGGAATGCGATGGCGGATGGGGGGTTTGAGCCGGAGGTGGGTGCCTACGACGAGATGATCACGACGTTCTTCAAGAACAACAGGGGTGCGGAGGCCATGGAGATGTTCGGGTGCATGAGGAGTGGGAGGATGTGCGAGGTGGAGCTGCCGACCTACAGGATCGTGATCGCATGGATGTGCAAAGGGGGGAGCGTAGAACCGGCCCTGATGCTGCTGGCTGAGATGGTGAAGAGAGGGGTCGGGGTCGACGGTCCCACTCTGGGAGCTCTGGTGTACGGGCTCATGTGCAGGGGGAGGGTCAAGGAGGGTTACAGGGCTCTGGAAGGGATGGAAGTGGACCCCGACATAAGCGTGTACCATGGGCTGATCAAGGGCTTGCTCCGGCTGAGGAGGGCGAGCGAGGCCACCCATGTGTTCAGGGAAATGACCCAGAGAGGGGTCGCCCCGACGATGCACACCTACATCATGCTGCTTCAGGGTCACCTGGGGAAGAGGGGGAGAAAGGCGAGAGATCCGGAAATTAATTTCGAGAGTGTGTTTGTGGGTGGCTTGGTGAAGATGGGGCGGATTCTCGACGCCACCAAGTACGTGGAGAGGACGATCTGGGGTGGGGTGGAGGTGCCCAGGTTCGACTATAACCAGTTCCTGCGCGACTTCTCGAATGAGGAGGGCGTTGTGATGTTTGAGCAGGTGGGTAGGAGGCTAAGGGAGGTAGGGTTAGTGGATTTGGGGGACATCTTCTTGAGTTATGGGGAGAAAATGGCTACCAGAGACAGGAGGAGGAAGAGTTCCTTTTGATTAGGTGGGTATAGTTCGATGTAAATGTAACATGCCAACGAAAGAGCTTCCTTTGAGGAACAATGGTAAGACTCGGAGTCAGCATTGATGAGTATCGTGTAACTTTGCAGTCTATAGGCCAGGAGACTTGAAGCAATTATTCTGTTGCAGCCATTACTAAGGAAGATTATAACAAAAAAGTATTTGCTTGGCTGGTGCTTATGAGAGGATCTCTTTGCCGATTCTGGTTAGTGCTTTGCCTCCTCATCTCCACTCTTTTATTGCTCCTGTAGCAATGCACTTTTTCCAGGGCCTGTTATGTGATGATCTTGATATGTGTTTGGATCCAATTTCTACATATCACCTGTTGCTTTGCAGCATCATAGGGGGAGGAGGAGAGTGTGCAACATATTTCCATATTTTTCAATTTTGAGCCTTCTCCCATTGTCCTTCCACCAGCAAGGCTTATCATCTTAACTCACCCTGATCCCCTGAGTGAAATTGTGGATCAACTTTTTCCCTGTTGAAAGGGTCATCTCTTGTCTTACCAACTTTTAACTTAAATCCCCTGAGTAATGTAGTTCAAGTCGAGGAAAACATTATAGCCGGTGCTTACTGAAGGCAGCATCTTGCCTTCTAGATACTCACCTTTATTTAATAAAGTGGGTCATCATAGGGTTTACTTCTTGGAATGGTCTTTTGTGATTCGCTAAACTGCCGAAAATGCCAAACATGTGGAATATTTGGAGCAATGGATCTTGGTGGAAAATATTTACCGGTGTTATAGACATGTAAAACCAACACTGAGGGCTATATGGTTCTAGCTTCTTCAAACGTTCAGGCAAGGGAAATGAGGGTGTTTTACTAAAATTACTTTCTGAAAGGCCTATGACTTAGGGCACATTTGAGAATGCACTTAGCTTCTTCATTCTCACAAAAATGTCCTCACCGTACAAATCTCTGACTCATTCAGGATTTGTAATCATTAAAAATCCTTAAATCCTCTTTACACCTGCTTCTCAGGATTCATAATCGGAGTCTACTTTTGTTTCTGTAGTCTCTTTCCTCGGAATTTTCTCCCAACTCAAAAACCTAGGCACATGTTGAACGTTCGAGAAAAATTAAAGACTGTTGGGGATTCCAGCTCAAAAGCCAAGGCTGGGTGCGTTCTCAAACGCCCCCTTAGATGAGTGAAGATTTATGCAGAAAGCGCTGGAATACAGAAATTCTTTACAAAGAGGATTCAGTGAGTGAGAAGATGCTCTAAATAGCAAAATTTTCAGTACTACAGGCGAATGGCAAGGCCATGTGGCAGCATGAACACATGAAAAGGAAAGTGGGTCCTAGAATTGGCATGGCAGGCGTTGCACTAGGAGGCTGGCACAATGGGCTGTTAGCTTAGTGGCGAAACATGCTCCTGACAATGGCATCATTTTGCCTGCAATGTCGAGGCCCAGCCACATGAATGGTTCAATTTGTCCATCAATGCTTGATCTGGTGATGTGCATCATCCAGGGCATATTATCATGCTGCATACTTCCTTTGAATTGGTGGGTTTGAAACCACACTCATTCTCTTTTGGGGGGAAGGAGAATGGGGCGATTCAGGTGAGATCCATTGGATATCTAACTACCTCTTTACTCCTGGGCATTCTGGAAGGTCTGGAGACTGAAGATCCACTCTGCCACTGCTTGAAGGTATACTGTGGAGGCAGAAAATCCACACAGGACCATTGGGGCAAAGGGATCGATCAGGATCCAGAGGAACAGAGGATAGAATATCTACAGTAAAGCATTCCGGGTGGCTTTATTCACTTGACTTCACTTAAAACAGACTAGTTCTGTGCAATGGTTCACTCGTTTGAGTATAATTGATCCTAACAAGTCTCACTGAGGGCCGGAGCCTGGCCTTCTTTGTGGTCGACTGACCATATTTTTTGGTAGGGGTGCTGAGCCTCAGCCCTGATGCAAGTCCCATATGAGTCATTTTACACTTCACCATTTGTCATCTTCATGTCCAACTTTGCTTCATCCCTTGTTCAGAGAGTGAGAATTACTAAACTGCTGCCCATACCCCTGCTCGTTGAACCACGAAGCTTAGATCTACTTTCAAGGATGTATCATCACTAAAAATATTACCTTTTATTCTTGTTTTCAGATGGTATTTCCAATTGAATGGAAGCAACGTATGCTTTGCATGTTGCTCATCTCTTTAGACATCTTACCGGATTACGTACGACACTGTATTCCACAAGCATTTCAATCTAGCTGGAGTTATGTGAGAGAACCTACAGATATGTCTGCTCTCTCTCACACGCATTCTCACCGTCCTTCTACATGTTTTAACAAGGTAACAGGACGGTGTGTGTATGCTTGTATACCAGTATTTGATTTCCTGTGTTCACAGCCCTTGTGTGTTGAATCTGACACTTCTCTGTCTGGCTTCTGTAACTTGTCCCCATGCATCGTAGGTTGTTGAAGTACAGTTTAATCCACAGCATGACAAATTATTTGTTCTCAAGAGTTTAAAGTAGCCACAACACTCCTAAGAATGTGAATAAAAAGGATAATCAAATCAAAAGAATCATGTCATGTTTTTATTGTGGTAGACATGGCCATGCTATGTATACATACAGAATAATGGAAGTTGGTGATGAGAAATTTGTTAGGAGAATCAGAAGCTCATTCAAATCATATGTGCCTAACCTCTTTGGACCCAAGAAAGTTTGGGTACCAAAGTCATAGACAAGTGGTGTTTCGTGTTTCCAACTTGCAGGTCTACTTGAGAGCACAACGAAACAGGTAGTATTTGGACAGTGGATGCTCCCGACATATGACAGGAAGTAAAGAAATATTTGCAGACCTACGAGAGAAAGATGATGGATTAGTGGATATTGAGATTGATGTGGCTGTCTTGGTGCCTTTTGTCTTTTGATTTCCTACTTTTAATGTTATATAGATTGCAGTTGCAAGAACATCTTCTCTATTTATCCCTCTTCAAGAATGCAATGCGAACTGACCAGTCAGCCCAGCGAAAATCCTTCTTGCAAATGGGTTCATTAATTGGTCTATTCTCTAATCAGGGTGGCGCCGAGAAAGTTGGTCATCTCAGCTCCCAGTAAAGATGCTCTCAGTGTTCGTGGTTGGTGCGAATGAGCACGAGTACACAAGCCTGGCATCCTTGCATGAGCACAAAATGGCAAATTTGAATTCTCTCATTTAAATCTTCGTTTTGGTATATACCTTATCGACAGCTAGAGTTTACCATTCAGGTGGCAATTGTTGGACATGTGGCATCAGCGATGTTATTGCCGGTGGAATCGTATAAACTGATTGCAGATCCGAGATGTTCTTCCACCAGTATGGTCAGATAAATCCCGTGAGGATGCTCTCCTGGAAGTTTAGAACTCTTGATGTGTTTAGTGGGAAGGAGCCTCAATTGAAATGTGTTGCAGCGATGTTACTGTTGAGCTCTTGTTAAGAAAAGGTGACGAAGGATAATGGGAATGGGGACGCAAAAGCCTGGCACCAGCACAAGGCAACTTACGTCTACTTGGTGACAAGGTTTGACATCGCACTTACTAGACTGTATCAATCGATGACCGATACGATCGATACATGATATACAAGCAATACATTATTCATATTATTTAATTCACATAAATATTATTTATTTCATTTTATGACAAATAACTCTTCACAGATGGTTTGGTTCAGCAAAAGTTTTTTTTCCAATTTTCTTCATAAATTGAAGCAAAAAATTCGTACAAGAAGGAAGATTCAAACCGTTGTTCTCACGTTCAAATCACAAATACTTAAAGTAATGTGCTACAAATAATTTTCTATCATATTATTTTTATCTTAAATATTTATAAGATAATATTTACTTAACACGTATTGATATGGTGCAATACGATATCGTATCACATCGTATTGATGAAATATCGAATCGACAAACTCCACTTAGTAGCACAGATCGGTAGTTTATGAAGCCGAGGACTTGCTTCTGATATCGAAGTAGGAAGGGGGGGTACTTGGGGCGGAAACTTGTCATGGCCGAGGATGATGGGTGCGAGTTAAGATTGTAATGGACGTCGATGAAGTGGAAGGTTTTAAGTGTTAACAACCGAATGGAGGGTAATCAGTGTGGATACTGAAAAATAGCTGACACAGACTAGACGATGAAGATCAATCAAATGCATCCCATCCCATACCATCCCATCATCATATATAGGTTATAAGTTATAGGAGGCTGTAAGTGTGCTTACGCTTCTCAGACGAAATAGAACTGTGGAACCTATCCGATGCCACCCTCTCCCAACCAGGAGAATGGGGGCCATCACTGAGGAACTCGGACTGCTGTTACGAGACTATTTAAGGGGAGATCAATTTTTTTGGGGGGGAGAATTACATGTATATCTTTGAAATCTTCTCAAACTATCCCTGTTCCTTTATCTTATTTGCTCTTGAGCCCCTAAAATCTCTTAATCCGCGTTGCCATGCCCTTGGGAGTCACGTCGGTTAGCCGCCACCATCCCTCTGTCTCTCTTCTCTGTGGGTGGTCTCTATATGCGCATGCCCATTGCCACGAGCGTTCTGTGGTCTCTTTGTGACGTACCTTTCCCTGATGTCCTGTATTCGATCCGGGAACGTTATATCGTACATAAATATTATGAGCTAAAAAATTCACGAGACATTAAAAATCAAATCATCTATAACTTTAATAAAATAAAATTATCATTTCTATAAACATAAATACATAAAATTTATATCATACATCTCTCAATCTAAAGGTCAAAGTTTGCACTCATCTTATAAGGGAAGATTATCTACAATGTTCTATATGCGGCGAAATTTAAAATATCTATGGAATCACTCTCTAACCAACTTCTTGTCAGAATCAAAATCATACACTTACTGATATCATGAAAAATAATTAAGTAATGTACGTGAGTCTTAAGACTCTGTATTAAAATTAATCACATTTACTGCATATTAATTATTACAAAATTTGACTTATCATAATACTTAACAAGTTCTAAACATAGGACATAAATTCAAGGGGTATATGACATAAATTAAAGAGATGGAATAATGAAACATAATAAATGACAATCATATCAACATATTTTTAGTCATTCAATTCAACTGTTAAACAATTTAACATTACAACCGTCTTGCAAAACAATTTAGTGTATATCCATATTGACTCAATCATGTTAGTCACATATAAAATCCTTACAACCAGTGTCATAATCATATTTATGTGCCTTTAAGATATTAAAGTCAATTACATTCCATTGAATCTTAATTATATGTAACTTTTTGACAGTAATCGAACATGCATCCGAATCACAACGTAAGAAGTCAGTTAGTATTGAGCGTCATGCGATAGTCACATGGACAGATGATCTACGTGCTGGCGGGTGATTGGTCTTTGATCAATTGCATAAGATCGGGAGTTTCTTATCCCACCATCCATCAGATTATTCAATTTAGCTTTCAAATTTTCAGTAACTATCTGTTTGTCTTCGAACATTAGATTTCATCCGTAATGGACGCTTGTTAAGAATTGCCAAGAGCCTCCATTAAGATGGCACTGTCCATGTGATTAATTCCATATAAATCTATTTGTCAACTTTTAACTTAACAACTTTAATTGAACTAAATAAACAAATTGAGGATACACCAACTAAGGTTGATAGTCAATCTGATAAACAATCCATATATATTTAGATTACATATATAATAATTTAACATATAAATTATGGGGTCCTAACCATGTTTGACTTCTTTAACACATGCAATTTGTCTTCAGATAGTTAATTCAATCTTTTAAACAGATTAACCAAATTTATGAATATCAAAATAATATTAGAACAACAATATACATAAAGAATAACACGTGCTTACTTCATTATGCGTCTACTTTTAGGATGAAGTTCTCAAACTGACACTAAAATATCACCCGAGCTTCGATAACGATGTCTGCACAACTTTTCGACAGTTCCAAGTGTAGAGATGACCTTCCTACTCTGAACACAATAAAAACGATTCCCTCAAGTAAGTTTCCCTTGACAACCGCCTTCAAGTAAAATGAAACATTGTATCTACCTTTTCCTTCCTCTTCTTCCTCTCCTGCTTTCACTCTCATAGCTCTACTGGAAGAACAGAGGGTAATGAGAAAAAGAAAAAGAGTGTGTTTAAATAGGGCATTCTCATTACCTCCATAGTGGGGGAATACTTTAATCAAAATCCCCTACCAACATCCTTCGCCAATTTCTCATGCACTCTTGACACCTATGTCTTCTAGCAACATCGTCCACCTCCACTTGTCATAACACCTTCGTACGCTTGTTGTGACATCTTCATCCATCTTCCACCTACCGTAACACCTTCATCCACATGTTGTGACATCTTCATCCACCTTCCAGTTGTCATGATCCATCTGAACAACTCACAGTCAACCTTCCACACATGTAAAAATGACACTTTTCAAAATTTTATCAAACCTCCACCAATAACACTCTTACCTTGGTTAGCTCAGCCACATCACTTGTAACTCAATTACACCACCCATAACACAGCCACACTACCTATAGCTCAGCCACAACATTTATAATTCAACCATATTACCGATAGCTCAGCCACAATATCTATAGCCCAATCATACTACCTCTATGGTTCAGATTTATGTCACTTAGCTCGAATGGGTCATAACTCGAATAGGTCTTAGCTCGAATGAGTTCGGCCAACAACACTGCCCTTTCGTTATATGGTATTTTTGGCCTTCAAAACAGTAGAATATGAAAAGGTGCTCAACACGAAACTTGTAAATAATTAAATTATCTTTCCAATGAACCTAATTTCACCTCATTGGACATTCCTACACAAGGTCATGGCACAAACAAGTGGACTGATCATTTAAATGAATTTACAGCACTAAAAGGCCCAACTAATTAAATGTCCACCTGTTGAGCTCTTATCGGGAAATCTATATGTTTTAAGTTTCCAGAGTCGGGATGTTACAAATCTCTCCCTTAAAAAATTCATCCTCGAAATTAAGCTCTATATATATCTACCAATAATTTGGATATTATCTCCTTGCCAAATCTCAATTCTCCTCCAATACGAGAAACCTCTAAAAATACCTAAGCTCCTAGTCAAATTGACTCCAAAGTACCCCCTTTAATCATAACCGTAAATAATCGCTTTTGCTGCACCACTCTGATCACCCCACCCTAATATGGGGATGACACACTACTCTGGATCTTTGATTAAGTGTCTCTAACCCCCTCCAAAATTCCATTGCACACCTCAAATCTCGATTTGAAATAATAGATACCGACAAACTATGAAATCTTATATGAATGATTTGAATCCTCCAATGACTGGGTTTCTTATACTAACAAAACATAAGTTGACTTTGTCTATCAGCAATCACCCACACAAAATCACCTCTTTCCAATCCTTGACAATCTTATCACAAGAGCTAGAGTGACATACCCTCACTTCCCAAAATTCCACAGTGGAAAGATATCTAAGAATTTCTTAACAACCCCAATGTCAACTATTGATTGCTTGCCACTTTATTCGGGGACAGTACTATACTGGTTAAATAACTTGACATCTATTTCTCAGGTACCTCAGTCTTAATAACTGAAACTTATGTCCTAGATCGATGTCTCACACATTGATAACAAAACATCTACCGAGAGAGCAAGGTTCTGATCTAAGTAATCCATCCTTAAAATGACATTAAGATCATTCATAACTTAAGAGTCACGCACATGTTGACCTATTCCTCTCTTAGATCATCACATTAATACTAGTAATAACATAGTTGGTACTGGCTATCTCTCTGGTGGACACAATCTAGGTATCTTTCAATGACTGAACAAATTTCAAAGAAACGAAATATTACGTAGTACTAGATCAAATAAAATTTTAACATACATGTTATTACTAAGAATAATACCTTCAACTAGTGTACCGTCGCCATGGGTATCCTCCCTTGTCAGTACACACATTCTAACTTGAATTCTATGTTGTTATGATCGTCATTGTCGCTTCTGTTGGCTTGGGCAGTCCTACGCTTTATGTCTCACTTGGCCACACAAAAAACACTTGCCAACATTCCACCAACATTCTCCTCCATGCTGTTTACTACAATGTTGACAAACTGGCATGCTCCCCTCTCTTGCTAACTGAGCGGTCTCTGAAAGCACCATCTTTTTCCACTTACCCTTCCTCCTAATTGAACTAGGGTTATGCCCTTTTGCCTTCTCAACTTTCTTTCTTCTAAAAACTTTCATTAGTCGGTTTCCATAATGATAGCTGTCCTCAATGCTACTTCCATTGACTGGTGATCAAAAACTACTCTGCTTCTAATATTGTTTCTTAACCCTCTAAAAAACTTCTTTACCCTCGTTGGCCCATCCATGCAAATGCGAGGGACGTACTTCTCTAATTCAGTACATTTGGCTTCTTAATCTACCACCGATAAATCTCCTTGGGTCAAAGATAGAAATTCTGTTCTTTTCTTATCTTTCACATGTTGAGGAATAAACTTTGTACAAAAAACATCAAGAAACTCCTCTCAATTAATATTCGCACCTCTACCTTTGAAAATAGTCTTGAGTGAAGACCTCCACCATCCATCTGCGCGATCCTTAAGCATAATTGTAGCCAACCTAACCTTGTCTTGTTCCGCACACCTAATAATCTTAAAAATCCTCTCAACTTCTCTAGTTGAACCTTCCACAATCTATGGTTCTCTCTCCCACTTAAAAGGAGGATCTATGCCCTCAAAACTTTTCATTGCATTGACTCCTATCGCCTTATCGTGATGTTCTCCTTGAGCGAGAAAAACACACTGTGTTTCTAGAAACTACTCCCCTTGCGCCATCTCTGCAACAGCATTCGCTGAGGTCCCATTCAAGGGTGTTGTCTCCTTACGCAAAAGATTCATCATGACCTCATCACTCCCTGCCATCTCTTGCAAAGGAGAATTAACCTGGATTAATATAACTCCAAAAGTTAACTTTGTTTTCTTCGATAGACTCCTAGAGTTGACTTCAAAATCCCAAATAGATGTTGCTAAGTTCTTGTGGTATGGTGTATAATTTCGATGGCTTCAAACCAATCCCAAACCTCACAACTGTGCTCTGATACCATTATCTGTGACACCCCCTTCCCTGATGTCGTGTATCTAGGCTGGGAACGTCACATCATATACAAACGTTGTGAACTAAAAAAATTCATGAGACACTAAAGGGCAAACCACCCATAATTCCAATAAAACACAACTATACCATCCATAAGTATAAACACATAATTTACATCACGTACAATATTGTACATCTCTCAATACAAAAGTCAAAATTTACATTCATCCTACAAAGAGAATTTATCCTACCCTGCTCTATATGTAGCAGAATCCAAAATATTCCCGAGATCACTTGCATTGATCTCCTAAAAATTGTTAAGTAACGCATATGAGTCCTAAGACTCAGTAGACATTAAATCAATCGCATGCTTACTACATAACAACTTTTACACAACACATGATAATACTTATCACAATCTTTGTAAGTTCTAAACATATGACACACATTCAAGAGATGTAGTAACAAAATAGAATGGATATCATTCATATTAACAAATATTTTTAGTGATTTAGTTTAATTGTTAAATAATTCAATATTACAGTCGACTTGCAAAACAGTTCAGTGTATATCCATATAGATTCACTCATATCAGTCACATATGCAAACCTTACAGTCAGTCTCATAATCATATTCATGTGTCTTTAACATGTTAAGGACAATTACAGTCCAGCCAATCTTAATTATATGCAATATTATTATAGTAGCCGAACATACATCCCAACCACAACATAAGAGGTCAGTTAGTATCGGGGTGCCACATGATAGGCATATAGACAAATGACCTACGCACTGAGGGCCGATCGGTTTTGATCAATTGCGCAATATCGGAAGTTTCTTATCCCACCATCCACCAAATTATTATCCATTCTGACTTCCAGATTTTCAGTAACTATCCGTTCGTCCTCGGACATTAGGCTTAATCCGTAGTGGACGCTTGTTACGGATTGACAACAATTCTCCTTAAGATGACACTATTCATGTATTTAATTTCATATAAATCTGTTTGCCAATTTTTATCTGAAAAACTTTAATTGAACTAAATAATCAAATTGACGATACACCAATTAAGGTTGATGGTCAATCTTAGATCACATGTATAATAATTTAATATGTAAATTATGGAGTCCTAACCATATATGACACTTTCGCACATGTATTTTATTTTCAGATAGTTTATTCAATTTTTTAAACACATTAATCAAAATTTTGAATATCTAAATAATATTAAAAGAATAATAACATAAAGAATAGCAAGCGCTTAGTTCATTAAATGCCTACCTTTAGAATTAAATTGTCAAATCGACTCTAAAATATCCCCCAAGCTTCTATAATGATGTCTGCACAACTGTTCGACGGTTCCCGCATATAGAGATGACATCCCTACTCTAAACACAACAAAAATGATTCCCTTAATTAAATTTCCCTGAACAACCTCCTTCAACTAAAATGAAATATCGTTCTTCTTCTTCCTCTCCTATTTTCACTCTCATAGGTCTTACGGAAGAACAAACGGGAAATGAGAGAAAGAGAGAATGTTTAAATAGGCCATTCTCGTTACCGCCATGGTGGGGAATACTTTAATCAAAATCTCCTCCACCATCAACATCCTTTGCCAATTTCTCATGCACTCTTCACACCTATGCCTTCTAGCACCATCATCCACCTCCACCTATTATAATACCTTCATCCACCTGTTGTGACATCTTCATCCACATTCCACCTACCATGATACATCTAAACAACCCACAACCAACCTTCCACACATGTAAAATGGCACTTTCGGCAATTCTATCAAACTTCCACCAGTAACACTCTTAGCTCGATTAGCTCAGCCACATCACTTGTAGCTCAAGCACACCACCCATATCTCAGTAACACTACCTAGAGCTCAGCCACAACAATTATACCTCAGCCATATTACATATAACTCAGGCACAACATCTATAGCCCAGCCATACTACCTATAGCTCAACCACAGCATCTATAGTCCAGTCATACTACCTATAGTTCAACCACAACACCACTTAGCTCGATTGAGTCTTAAATTGGATGGGTCTTAGGTCGAATGGGTCATAACTCGAACGGGTCCTAAGTTGGATGGCTCTTTAGCTCGGATAGGTCCTATCTTAGATGGCACTTAACCTGGATTTAGGTCACTTAGCTCGAATATGGGTCACTTAATTCAGATATGTGTCACTAGTCATAGCTCGAATGGGTCTTAACTCGAATAAGTTCGGCCAACAACACTACACTTCCGTTAGATGGTATTTTGGCCTATAAAACAATGGAATCTGAAAAGTGCTTATTACGAAGCTTGTAAATAATTAAAATATTCATTTAATGAACCTAATTTCACCAAATTTGGACATTCCTACAAAAAATTATGGCACAAGTGGACTGATCATTTAAATTAATTTACAACACTAAAGGACTCAACTATCTAAATATGCCGACTTGTTGGGCTCTTATCCGAAAATCTAATATGTTTTGAGTTTTCAGAGTCAAGATGTTGCACTCTCGCAGGTAAACAAGCTCGTGGGGAGTCTCAAAATTGGGGTCCTTCCTCCCTTACACTGTCTAGCATGAGCAAGAAGGGATCCCTACTCAGGTGCTCTTGAGCTCGACACTATAGTAGGCTTAAGTTGACAACTTACATGTGTCACTAGTGACAGCTTCAAGGACTATCTGGTGATCCTCTCCACACCAAATCCTTGGGTGATGCTAACCCAAATCCTCTTCATGTCGAAAAACCGCACAACACTCTTGCTACTGAAGACGTACTTGACCAGTGTGGTCTTCCCCATCCCCGCCATGCCATAGATGGGTATGTTAGGAAGAGTATCGTGTCTACGAGGCACCCCATTGCCAAGCAGCTAACCCACTATCCTGTCCATGCCTTGGTATCTACCCATGATGTTGGCTCGTCCTGGAAGATGTCGACAATAGCAACCGACACACGCCTCACCGCTTCCCCAATCCTGGGCCGGAGGCTCTCCCAGTCGCTGGCAATTCGCTTCAACCTCCACGATCACCTTTGCCACCTGGTGGCGGAACAGGATGAGCGGGGAAGGCGACGTACCAGGAGCACTTCCTCGTTAGAGTGATGGAGGTGTTATACTGCAACTTCTGGAGGTTAAGCCAAGCCTCGACCTTGTTTAGCAGGTCGTCAGCATCAAGGGCCACGACGCAAAGGTCGCGTTGCCAAAGCTTCTCGGCATCATTGAGCAGGGCATGGATCTATGCGACAGTCCTCTTCAGCTTGTCGAGCTCCGACTCCACACCTTGTAGTAGAGAAAGCTCTGATTGGAGGAGGAGAGAGTGAGCTCGATCGCCTTCTCAAAGAGCTTCTTGAGCAGGAGATGTTCTCCAAGAACTTGATACAGTCCATGGCGAGCAGAGATGGGGAGAGCACCACTGGACAATGCCGGTGTCACAGATGGTTGTGGGAAGTAGAGGTTCCAGGGGGGGGAGAGAGAGAGGGGGGGATAAGTTAGTCATTTGACACCTGTTAACTCATCTGGGGTTAAATACCGTGAGAGGTAAGTGACAATAGGGGCATGACATGCTCATCTCGAAGATTTCAAGGATTTAGGGATAAATACCATAAAGGTAGAGAAATAAAGATAATTTGAGAAGATTTCAAGAGTATCTAGATAATTTTCCCATCTTTTTCCCCATAGCTGTTATAATAATATACCATCTTTGTAAGCTTGATTTCCAAGACCAGGCTAGTTGGCCAACATTCATCTTGACTTGCAGCCTCTTATTGCAACCCCAACTTCTTTAGTTAATAAATCAGGACTGTGCTCCAATTAAGAAAACTTTGCGGCCTCGTCGATTAACTCCATCTTATACCAATACAAAATTTGCAAAAGGTTTCAAGCATAAAAAAACATTTACAAGCATAATCAAATGACTTTGTACGGAACTACACATAGCTCCAAAGAAAAACACATACATAATCAGCCAATAAAAAACTGCCCCCCCAGCTTCTTTAGTTAATAAATTAGGACTATGCTCCAAGTAAGAAAAAATTGCGGGCTCATCAATTAACTCCATCTTATACTAATACAAAATTTGCAAAAGGTTTCAAGCTTAAAAAACATTTACATGCATAAGCAAATGACTTTGTATGCAACTACACACCGCTCTAAAAAAAAACACATACATAATCAGCCAATAAAAAACTGCCCCCCCCTCCCCCGCCCGGCGAAAGATACGCACCTTTTATTTACTTGTTTTGTGACCTCAACATGAAGAACAGAGAGCTACGTTTTAAATATTTCATCCTCTTGAAATTTGAAAAGTAGCTTCAAGAAAGCTTCACTTTCATTTCCTCTTCAACCAATGCAAATATTTCATCAACCCTGTAAAAGACAGAATCATGGCAAAAAGAATAAGTCAAAATTAACATATACATTACCTTGCAATGAAGGGGGAAAAATCTAAAACAATAAGAGAGTTAAATGTTGCAAAAAAAAAAGAATCTGCTTCATCAATAAGTCATGGATAAGTACAAGACACGTTTAGCGGATGATCAAATATATTGGTAAGACAATTGGCTGAATTAATCTCCAAGAGACGGAATATGTTTCAGACGGGTGTGCACAGCATTCCACGGAGTAGTGAACAACTGAACACAGAAATACTATCAAATGAGAATGCAGATTGTCCCCGTGGTCGCCTGTATTAACCCTTCATCCCACTCAATAATAAGTCAACTCTTTGATAATCCTCAATTACACCCTGCCTACAGCCACTTAAAACGGATATAAAGACCCAAAGTAAAGACCGGTGCAGACATCCAATGCCAACGCCCAGACCCCCAAAAGAAGTGATCAGATGATCAGATCCGCTTTTTCAAATGGTCCCACGGAACTGCCAGAACTCCTGGAAGACTATCCGACTCCTGCATCATCTCCTTCAATTTGGAGCCTGGCAGAGGGAGCCCCCAGCTTCTTCCTCATCTTACCAATGATGAATAGGCCATTTGTTGAACATGCTTGCGAGGTCCTCCAAAAAATACCGACTGTTGCCACAAGAGCCTTGAGCTCACTGACTGTAGTTTCCTGAATATCAAAATCGATGACGTTGAACTTTTCTTCTCACTGCTGAACTGTCGGGCCTTTTTTTTAATCTTCTTGAGCTGAGCAGGCGTCAAGCCCAGAATAAAGTCTTGGCCAGCAGAGTCACACCCACAGAAAACTCTCTCTCTCTCACGAGAGTCTTGGCCAACAGAGTTACATCCACAGAAAACACGCTCTCTCATCATTGTGCCCCGGTGAAGATAGAAGCCACCCCCACACAACTGAGGTGAGTCTTGTATCACTCCAGAATTGTCTGCATTAATCCCCGGAACATCCTTGGAGGTTGAGAACTTACGTCCAAGCCAGGTAACCAGGATCGACAGGGGCTATTCCAACCAGGACAACCCTCAGCATAAACAGTGAGAGCAGTGGCTCCTCCAACATGATCTTCGGACATCTCTCTTGCTGCTCGCAAAGATCCCCAGTCATCAGAGGCAAGTCACAGACAATAGCAGATCCAGCAAGATCAGAATTTTGAATTTGGATAGGTCAATGTCCCTTTGGATGCCACAGCTTCCTTCAAGCCTAGCAGCACTCACTGTCGAACAACAGAAGACAAGGAGAGCTCCTGCAGAAGACAAAAATAGTGCCTTACAGCTGCCGAGGCCACTCCCTGCCCAATAAAGCTTCCTCTACAAGCAGATCCGGGCCAAGCTAAAAAAACAGCTGCTCTGCCCACTTTGCCTGCCCGGATCCCATCTGCACGTAAACAGAATCTCCTGCAGGCCAGAAATAAATCTCGAATTTGATATCAGTTTAAAATTTATTTAGGAACCTGGTTTTCTGCCTTCTCCACCTTTTGACTGGTCTCTCTCTCTCTCTCTCTCTCTCTCTCTATATATATATATATATATATATATATATATAGAGAGAGAGAGAGAGAGAGAGATATGCAAACCTATTAGGGTTACATATATATGCACACCTATGAGGGTTATATATATATATACCTATGCATGAAAAGTTGTGTTATACCTTGGTGAAACTAAGAAACTTGAACATATGTATTTGCATGAAAAATTGTGTTACACCTTGTTGATACTAACTTACTAAGAAACTTCAATGTTATCAAGTTATAAGTTGAAGTTCCATATGTTCAAGAGAACTAAAATTTTAATGAATGACCAGCTTTGCACTTTTTGCTAGTTAGAACTTCTTATTTAACATATTAAGGGACTATATTATCCTATATTAAAAGTGTTCCTGTGTCGCACCTACATGCGGGGTTTAAGTATAACAGTTTATACATTTCCTTGATGTCTGTTTAATGTCTTCCTCTTTGTCCTCTAATCCCAGGTTAAGAAGATACATCCCCAGATAGGGAAAATAGAAATTCCCTTTACCTTTTCCCTCTTTCCACTTTCTCTTCAAATGAAGCATATTTGCATCAGCTTTAGTATAGATTCCTCCCCCTGGTTATTATAGATCTCAAAAGAATTGGCCTGAAACAAAAAAGACTACGGTGCTAAATTATGCCACATACTTTTCATCCATGCTTACCTCTTCATGTCAACATTCAAATCTGAGATCCAAGCAGTTAAGTAAACCTGCAAGCCAAGTGAAAAGAAACATAAATATTCATGAAACCACAAGGGTGCAATCTGAATTGATAGAAAACTCGGTGTCACAAGGTAACACCAATCATTTTAAGTAGATAACAGAACCATCCATTCATCACAAGATCAAACAATTATTAATATATACCAACATAACAGACCATGTGTTCACAAGCTAGAAAAATAGTTCAGATGGCCAAATTAGAGAACTGCAAGCAAGCTTAGCTCCACCTTATAATGATAATAATTAGGCTTACTGAACTAATTCGTGCTGGTTGAATGGTAGAAAAAGGACATACCTGCAACACTTCACGATCTGGATTTTGGTTAACTTTCTCTATAACAGAGTTATCACATTGAAAGTCCCCGATTCTTGGGGAAATTGGCTGACATCTTTCTTTAGAAAACATACCAATCAGATCTAGATCATCAAATTCACCCTGATAAAGCTCACTTGACCAATTTATCTCACCCATTTGTGCACTTGAAGTTTCTTGACAGGCAATAGACAGCAGTTGCACCACAATCAATCTCTGCCAAACAAAAAATCACCACAAGCTAAGAGAATAGAAAAGATAGTTTGCAAAAAGAAATGCACTAGAACCACATCAGCAGATTAAGAAAAAGAATTTTTTTTGAAAGTAGAAATATAATGACATTAAAAAATGAAGTACATAGTAAGAGATATTAAAATTTTGGGAAAATTACCCATATACCCTTGAAATCTTTCAAAATAACCACTGTACCATCACCTTTATGGTATTTACCCTAATATCGCTAAAAATTTTATGAAGGCCGCAACGTACCCCTGCCGACAACAATCCTTCACGGCCAGTAGCTCAAGGTGGGTTAGGAGGTGAGAAATTTGAGTGGGTTAGGAGGAGAGAAATGACTAACCTATCCTTGTCAACTCTCTCTCTCTCTCACACACACTGGTCAGCTCTTAAGGCAGAGCCTTGACTTCCACCCCCCTCTCACTGCCCCGCCCTCTCTCTCTCACCCCCTCCACGCAGGGCCGGAACGGCTCTCCGGTCCCCCTCTCCAGTCCCCCCCTCTCCCTCTCTAGTTTTTTGACTGCGGTGGAGATGGCAGGGAGAGGGAAGACCCTGGGATCGGGCGCGGCCAAGAAGGCCATTTTGAGGATTAGAAAGGGCAGGCTTCAGTTCCCATTGGCAGGATCGCTCACTTCCTCAAGGCCGGCAAGTATGCCAAGCGTGTGGGCGCTGGTGCTAACGAATAGCGCCTCCGTCTATCTCATTGCCATCTTCAAATACCTGGCCGCCGAGGTACCACCTATGACTCTTGTTCCCTCTCTTTCTCTCTCTTCTGTGGATGTCTTTTCTGGGAGAGGCACTGCTTGCTCTTTGGCATCCTCTTCCTCCATCAATTGTGTCATCTCCTAGTTGATTTGGTCCTTTTGTGATTGTGGGCAACCATTTCATGCGTTTACAGTCTTCTAGATCTTGATCCCTCACCAATTTAGAATGTCCTTCTACAATGTTCACTTCCGTAAAGATTATTCCCTCCCCCCCCTCAACGTTTTCTTGGTTCTGAGCTGATTTGGTCTCTCGCTGCCAATTTCACAACCTTATTCGGCATTTCCTATGTTCACAACAATGGATGTTTTGGGGGAGATTCCCAATGGTTTTTGTTCCTGTAGAGGGCATTTTCACTCAGAGGTTCATCCCTTCCGAGCGCAGGTGTTGGAGGTGGTCCGTCCCCCACGCCGGTGGAGCTGGACGTCAGTGCACAGATGGGCCAGTGGTGCACTCACTCCAACGAGCTGCTGCACATATCGCCAGAGTAACCCCTCCCCTCCCCTCCGATCACCCTCCCTCACCCCGCCACTCACCCCCATTCCGGTCCCCCCCTCTCCCCCGGCCACCCCCTTCTCAAACATACATGATAGACGACATAAATGGTTGTGCGCCGGCTGGGGGCTCCTAGCCTTCTGTTGCCTGTGGAGGTCTTGGGGGCTGCAAGGCATGGCTGGACATCCTGCTAGCTAGCTCTTGCCAGTGTAGCTCTGTTTGATCAAAATCCTCAAATCTTCGTGGGTGCCAAGATCTCAGCAAGAAGATGCTCAGCTCCTGGCTGCTGCTGCCCACAGGGTTGATCAGGTGGAACGACTCCGACTCGGAGAAACCAATAACCTGCTCGAAGCTGGCGCGCATGTACATGAGTGCCCCCTCGCAGGACTTCGACTCCCCTGGCAGAACTAAGGCGCCCACGGACACCGACTGCATGAGCTTAAAGATGGCCAGGTCACTCTCGCTCATCTGCCGCCGCACCATGGGGCCGACCTTCCTCCCGTTGCAGTACATCGACCACGTGAGCACGCTGAAAAGCGAGCCGCCTGTGGCAGCCGGCCCGCCAGCCGGCTCGGGAGCAGTCGCTCTCCAGGGCGAGGCGGAGCAGGCCATGTTGCATCCCCCGGGTGAGGTATGTCGTGGGCAGCGCAAACTCCAGGAGCAACAGTGGGGCGTCGCGGGTGTCGTCCTGGATGCAGAAGCTGACCCGCCCCCATCGGTAGCCGAAGAAGGTGTCCGTGACCATGGTCTGCAGTACCGCCTGATACTGGTACGTACCAGGTGGTACGTCTCGGTACCGGACCTGACCGGTCCGATAATGGCCGGTATCGGTACCAGTACCTATTAAAAAAAAAACAGATGAACCAGAGCCAGTCTGGCCCAGTTTGTTCCATCGTGACCACCCAATTAAGGGCCTCCCTCAACTCACAAGCTGCACTTTGCAGTCCCATGAATGGAGAGCCCAAGCCTTCCCCCTTTCCTCCATTCGCAGGCCCACCCCCTCCCACAGTTGCAAATGATTGAGTCAATTTCTCAATTACTAAGTATCGGATTTCACTACATCAACACCTCAATTTCTTAATGTGTGTTAGATTGTGTTCGATCATGTTGTATTTTACATTCTATTACCTTTTCCTATTTTTTCTCGTTTTTTACATTTTTTTCCATTTTTTAAACCCATGTATATATGTAACATAGGGGAGCCAACTGTCAGGCAGTACCATACCAGTACCGGCCGATATGTACCGGCACCGGTACCGGCCCTGACTGGTACCAGTTCCGGTCCCGGTATTGCAAACCTTGCCCGTGACGGTGGAGCCGCGGGTGGTGGACTCGGTGTCGGTGTCAACAACATCGTCAGTGGCAGGCTGCAAGCCGCAGTGGGGCACCATAACTTCACCAGCAACCAGAAGGACTGTCGGACTGGAGAGGGGGTGGGCGGCGGGGGAGGGAGGGTGGTGGGAGGGAGGGGAGGAGAGGAGAGTGAGAGGGAGGGGGTTACGTGGGCGATCTATGCAGCAGCCCGTTAGGGTGAGTGTACCGTCACGGTAATCACGGCACCGCCAGAGGCACACAGTGACCCCTAACTGCTATGAGCTCCCTCTGCCACGTCCCCCCCCCCCTCTCTCTCTCTCCTTCCAATAAAAATAAGGGCAAAATGATAATCTCTCGTGAGTGAGTTACTATCGTTTACACGGGATGTAACCCCAGGGGTATCACAACTCGAGTTAAGAGATTTGAGAGGTATTGAGGTAAATGCCAAAAAAGTTGAGGTATAGTGGTTATTTCGAAAGATTTTAGGGGTAATTTTCCTGAAAATTTTTTATATATGCAGTTACAAAGTATTATTCCCAAAAAATAATACCCAAAAAATAATGAGCAGGAACATGTTACCTTAAATCTTAGCTCCAGCACAAACATCCCAACAAGCTCTTGTGCCAATTTCTCTGAGATTAGTTGGGATCACAAAATAATTAGAACGCAGAAGAGTGGGAAAATTTTACCTAACAGGAAAGTGAACAAAGATCTATATCGCTATTAAAAAAAGAAGAAATTTCAAAGGTGTACAGAAAACAATATTAGCAGATGATTCTTTCAATGATCAAAAGAATAAACCATGGGCACTTGTAGAAGAAATTATTGAGTTCTTAAAAAATTAAAGTTCTTCCAAAGTACAAGCCAAACTCATCTCTTTCCTTTCTTTTGGAAAATGGATGGTACAGCATCATATTTAGAGTCTCATCCAATTTTACTTGGGACCAGCTACATGAATCCTGTGCAGCCAATCTATCCTAACAAGTGACATGTTTGTAGTTTAAACTAAAAAAGTCCAAGTTTTTTTTTACTATATCAAACTATATTGTTCCCTTTTTTGGGGGGGAAAGTGGACTGTACTACCAATTTCATTGAAAAACAAACAAAGGAAGTACAACCAAGGAAGGGAGGAGAGGTTTATCACCCCTGCAGATCCACTGGAATAAGGAAAAAAAACCTCCACAAATAAAGGAACAAACCATCTGGTTCTAGACCTTCCTCAAATTCTTTTACCATCTTTCATTTGAGTTTTGACGACACCTTCTAGTAGGTGTGGAACCATGATGATGATGCATATGCCCAAACTATCTAAGCCTATTTTCCCTCAACTTAACAATTTAACACCAATCGAAGCCGCCCCAAAATCCTGTCATATATGATCATTTCAAAACTTATCCTCCTTGGTCCTTCCACACATCCATCTTAATACACACATTTCTGTGACTTTTCCTGTACAACATTGCAGATTTGACAACTAACTCTATGAAGGTTCACTAAGCTTCAAAGGAATGTGGCAATTAAATAAGATTATAGACATTGCTTCTTGACTCCATCTAACCTATTGTCACCCAATGTGCAGCACCCTGGAGGAACTTTGGTTGCATGAAATTTAACAGGTCACCCCCGTAATAAGCCACAACCTGACTTGGACAAAAGAAAGTGAAAAGATTTTTTTCAAGTTCAAGGATTAAAAAGAGGAATGTCAACCCTTGTAGAAGTTTACATGAAATTTCTCACATGTTAATCACCCCAGTTAGACTTGACTGGATTCTTATGATTCTTATTACGCCTAAATTAAATGGGCCAGATAATGGTCCTTATTGGATTTTTTTTTTTAAAGATGGCATTTGGTTTCGGCCGAAACCCTTGTTCTGGTGTCGTTTCGGACCGGTCCGAAACCGAAACGTTTCGGCCGAAACGTTTCGGTTTCGGCCGAAACTGCCTTCCATGTATTGGACGGGTTCATGTTCGGCCCAACAGCAGTGAGCTGGCCTCCTCCTCTCCCAACTTGTCCAACCTAAGCCTTGCGGGGGATTGAGTGGGAAGGAAAGAGAGGGAGAGACAGTTGAAGGAGAGGGAGAGAATAAAAAAGAGGAGCAGTGAGTGCCACAATGGCTGGGGATTTGGCACCACCTTGTGAAAGGTTAGACTCCAAGCAATCAGCATGTAGGAGGCCTTAGCAATGATGATGATGATGCTAGTTTTCGCAAATGAATATAAATACACAACAAATTTCTAAGCAATTACAGGTATCTCCTCTTCTTGAAAGTTGCCTAAGTCAATAGCATTAAATATGGCTTCTTCCCTGGTACAACTTTTGGATATTAAGAGATGAGAATAGGACACCTTGACAATCAAAAAGGTCACTGTTACAAGAAAATTTGAAGACACGTAATATGGTGCAATCTCAAATAATGATAATCTCACTAGGAATGTCCTACTTTTTCATACCATAAAAAAGTTTCAGTATTGAATTTGATAAAAGATAATCAAGGCATATATAAACATACCAAAATATGGTAATGGCCAAAATGAGAAGACTGTGTTCCCGCCACCATCTCCAAGATCATAATTATCTTCAGAATGACAAGTAAATTGTACAAGTGGACCAGCACTGGATCCTTTAAGAAAACATCGCATGGAACCACATGCTTCAACCAACTGATGGACAACATTAACCTGTGGGCAATCCAAAATCGAAGTCCCATACAATGTCAGCTTAACAACTTGCACCCTCCAAAAAATCAAATAAAAATAAATATAGAATGAAGTACTATTACATTTACTACCCAATGGAATTTCAATCAGAAGAACTTTGAAATCAACATCATGCTGGGACATAAAAGCAACACAAAAGCCATCAGCAAGAAAGCTAATGGGATAGTTTTTTGAGGGCATAAAAGCAACTCAAAGAACCATCACCAAGAAGGCTGATGGGATAGCTTTTTGAGGTAATAATCAAGATGCAATAAGACTAAACATTAAATACATCTAAAATGGCAATTTAACATTCCAAGCACACAGAACAAATCCAAGATGAATAAACATAGACTAAGTTTTTTTTAATAATTTTTAAACTTGAGGAGGGAGCAATCCGCCTAGGCCCACTAAGGCCCAACGACAACTGGCCCAGGCTTCGGGCCCATGCCCCGCGCACATAATTGCCCCACAATCCACGTGACGCATGATTTGGGAGCCATTATCCCCATAACGGCTGAATAATGGACATTAAGGGGCGACCCACGTCCCCTCGCTTCCCGCCGAGTGGAAGGCCAACTGTCCCACGATCCCACGATCTCGGACAACCGTTCCTCCATCAAGTCAAGTAGCGCACACGACGGAGACGTGCTCGAGAAGGGCCCTATAAGAAGTTAAGCTCGCTAATCCTCTAGCACCTTACGTTCACTAGACTTCTGGCTCTACTCTCTCACCCGAGCACTCCTCACCAACTCTGAGCATTTGTCTTACTTAAACATCGGAGGGTTGTCTCCTGGGATCGCACCCAGGGCTCCTTCTGACGTCCTTTCTTTACTCACAGGTGTTTCCCTCGATCAATCTCTCTTGTTCCTAGATCAAAAAATCTCATAGGCCCACGGTTCGAGGAACCACTTTCCTGGGCCAAGATCTGTGCCTGCTCAGACCACCACATGGACATCTCCAGCACGTGATTTGTTTTCTCAAGTGCCTTCTTGTCCTACTCAAGGGCGCTCTACCTGGCATCGAGATCAACCAGGATCTTCCACAAGTAGGAGGTCTCCTCCGATGTGTTCACGCAACACCGTTCCAAGACCGCCAGTATATGGGCGACGTTGATCAGCCCGCGATAGCCTTTCGCCGCTAGGAAGTCGTGCGGGATGCCCTCGACCTTCTAGCAATCGAAAATGGGGAAGACTCCCTCCATCAACTCCCGAGCAACCCGGAGAGAGCCACCACTACTCCCCTCCAGGATCCCCCGATGGACCCCCGACGTAGAGGAAGGGCCGGGGGCTGGAACAACAACGCCTTGACCATCACGGACATCCCCATCCTTGGGAGAAGGGATCTGACGTAGCGATGAAGGAGTCCTAGTCGGCATCTTCCGATGTGTGGGGATCGATGACTGGGCTGTAGCTTTTTTTTTTCCTTTCTTACAGTGTCACGCCAAGGCCTCTACCTCATCCAGGGAAGGGCCTCTACGCTTGTCCCCTGCCATTGGTTCGTTGTTGCTCGACAGAACTGAAGGAATAGAGGACAGATTCTCAGGCATGCTCGACACGACGGTGTTTGACGTCCCCTCCTCGGAGGTGCTCAAAATCTCTACCTGCGTCCCCGACCTGGTTGAATTGACGACTGGAGTAGGGAGAGATGCCCGAGAATTGTTGGACAACCCAGCAGTAGAAGCGACCACTGCCTGAACATCCACCAATGGCCGATACCATACGCTACCCGAAACTAGGGGAACTGCTGGCAGAGGAGAACTATTAGGGACCTCACCTCGCAACGATTGAGTCTCCACTACTGTGAGTACGCTCAATGGAACTTGAGGGGGGCCTGAGAGCTCATGATGGCCTCTAGGGCGAAGGTCCGTCAACGACAGCACTAGGCTAGAGAACTGGAGCAAAGGCTCGACCGCCGAAGCGTCCGGGTGTAGTTCGAAGACACCTGGGAAACAAAAAGAAGCTATCAATAAACTACTCAGAGGGCTGAAATCCATCAACCTATGGATCCTACCAGTAGGGAAGGCAGGGCTCAAACTCAATCTCCTCAGATGGGTCGGAGTCAACTACTTGTCCGTGTCACTAAACCTGCGACGAAAATTGTGTTGGCAATTGACCTATCATCGGGTCCCAGAAACAGGGTAGAGTCTGATGTTCAGAAGGCGCAGGCGCAGGCACCGAAGACCCAATTTGCTCGGCTCCTCCTGCCTACCTCCGTGATGATCACGAAGCGGTCCTGCCAGTTCTTAACGTTGGAGACAGCGGACTAGAACTCTATGAACTACTTCCCACTACGAGCCCTAAAGTAGTGCTCGCCACTACCAAAGTCAAGACACCGTTGGAGATAAAAAAGAGAATGGAAGAAATTCACAGAGGGGGGATGTCGATCTCGTCACAACGCAAGACGAAAATGCACAATATCCTCCAAAAATTGGGCACCAGTTGTCCCAGATAAACCCTACAATAACAAAGGAGGCGCTCGAAGAAAGCGAGGATGGGGAGACAAAAACCAACGCGAAAAGCCTCAATTGAAATGACAATTCCCTCGAGGCAAAACGATCACAACTTCTCGTCCTCTCTGGGAAAGAGTATGTCATACTCCGTCGGGATCTGGTAGGCTTCCCTTAAACCCCGGATCACACGATAGACAACTCGAGAAACAGAAGGAGAATAGGGACACGTAGGAGCCCCCAAGGTGCTCGGACCACTCTGTGGTCCTTTGCGAGAGACCCTTGGGGCCTCATAGGAGGACTCCTCACCAGACCCCTCGAAAAGAAGAAGCTTCCTACAGGGAGGTATGGCGTAACGCTGAGGAAAGGAGGTCTCACCAGAAAATAAGAAGCCTGGAAAAGCGAAAAGACGACGAAGGAGGAGCAGCGAAAGCCCGACGTCGGAGAATACGAAAACACGACCTCACAACACCTTCCCACACTGATTTAAAAGAAGAAGGTGGCCACAGCGCTTCAAATTCAACGACCGAGATTCAATCGCCAAAAGCAAGATGGATCGTCATCGACAGGTGAGGGAGAGCGAGAATACTCCAAGGATGACGGTAAGAGCCGTCCATTCCCGCCTTCCCCCGTGCAATGGGATTTGGTCACGACAGAGATGACGTCACGTCCCAAAAGGCGCCGTGCATATTGAGCTCATAGGTGAAATGGCATCCAGAGCAATAGGAACCCTAGAGAAATGCCATGTGGCCTACACAGGAGTAGGTCAAGAAATCTTCATCGGGAAGGAAGACCAAAGAAGGTGACCAGACTCTTGGGCGGATAGAAATCTCCAGCAAACACTTCCTCCCGAACAACGAGTACTCTCGCTACTTGGGAGTGGGGGGCTAGCGCGGAGAGAGTAATCCGCCTAGGCCCACTAAGGCCCAACGACGACTAGCCCAAGGGCCCAACGACAACTGACCCAAGCTCCGGGCTCGTGCCCCGCTCACGTAAGTACCCCACGATCCATGTGGCGCACGATCTAAGAGTCATTATCCCCATAATGGCTGAATAATGGACCTTAAGGGGCGACCCACGTCCCCTCGCCTCCCATCGAGCGAAAGGCCAAGTGTCCCATGATCCCACAATCTCAGACAAGCATTCCTCCATCAAGTAAAGTAATGCACACGACAGAGACGTACTTGAGAAGGACCCTATAAGAAGTTCCCTAGCCGTCCAAGAAAGACCCTATAAGTTCCCTGGCTAGACGGCCAGGGGATAAGCTCCCTGATCCTCTAGCACCCTACGTTCACTAGACTTCTGGCTCTACTCTCTCACCCGAGCACTCCTCACTAGTTCTGCATTCGTCTGACTTAGACATCGGAGGGTTGTCCCCTGGGATCGCACCCAGGGTTCCTTCTGACGTCCTTTCTTTGCTCACAGGTGTTCCCCTCCATCAATTTCTCTTCTTCCCAGATCAACAAATCTGTGTAGCTCACAGTTCGAGGAACCACTTTTCAACATCTACAAAGCTCATTGCCAGTTGCAATAGGAAATTTTAATCGAGAAGAGACCTTAAAGATAGCATGATGCTTGGACATTTAAACAAATCAAAGAACCATCAGTTGCAATGCTGATGAGGTAGTTTCTTGAGGAGATGATCAAATCTAAAAACTGAACATTAGCATCTAGTGCCTCATCTAAGGCCACTATATGATCATGGCTGATAAGAAGCTGGAGCTACAAACATAAAATTTCTTTTCAGTGCAAAACATACAAAGTAAGTTTACCTTAAGAATTACTTTCTAAATCAAATCTATAGAATGAGCTTAGCTTACACTAAAAAGTTTTGGAAGTCTCTCTCTATCCTTTGCCATCCAAAAAATTAGACTCACCTCTACTGTAGTTTACGGGCATCCATATTCATTTAATGCAAATTAGACTAGTAATTGTATATGGAAGACAATTACAAGAGAGAACATTTATCACAATATGTTAACTAAAGGATTATAGAAATATACGTTTAGTGTTTTTATCTCTAATGTATCCAACGTGCTCAATGGTTGAACAATAGCATGGCCTGATGTCACCAATGGGATGTGACATAGCTGGTATGGGTACAGGGTTGGGAAAGAAACCACCCAGATTTGCACTTGAGTGGATTGGGTTTTATGGGTTTTCTGTGACCTGTCTCTGCCACTGTGGCAGAGGCCTTCCAAAGAAAAAAAACATGGCCTGATGTCCAATGAGTCTGCAATTAAGAAAATTGCATTTTGATCCATAAGTGCTTACTTTGCCATATTTAAATACTTAATACTTCTGTGGGACACTATTACTTCAAGAAGAATGCAAAAGTAGAATAAACTGCAAAAACCAAATACTCTCAATTAAGAATCCTTACCAAATCTTTATAAGAGGATAGAAGCTTTCTTCGACATTGCTCCTAAGGCAAAAGACAAGGTCACAGAAAGATAAAATCAGATAAAAAACAACACTATGCAAGATTTATGTGCAAGATATGAAATAAAACTCAAAGTACCAGATACAATGAATTCCTTGCAAAAGGAGAATACAGGCATACTTAAATCCAGAAAGAGAATAGATACCACGCTGTATCATTCAATGCCTTCAGAACCAAATGAAGAATGCCATAGTGACTAAGAACCATATTAAAAAAAAATACTCTGTCTGAAATCTACGATCCCCATGAATTTCACTACCTAGAAAGTGTCTAATCCTCAACAGCATAAAGATTGAAGATGCATTTGTATCAACCAAATGATATTCAACTCATCCCCCTTGGAACACTAGCTGGCCTCCCAATTCACTCTCCCATTTCTCCAACAAAATCAAATGAAGCCATGCTTAAAGACCATCATACCAGGGAATGCACAACTATGCAATTCATTTTTGGAGGCCACTCCTCATTCCTCATTCCTGGAATGGTAATATTGTTCGGCTAAATTCCAGAAGTACTACCCAGGTTATATATATATATATCATTCAGCTAAACTTGTGGAAGTGGAGAATTTTCACTTAATGTGCCAGGAGCTATGTTGGAAGGCCTTCCCAAAAGGGGAAGGGACCAATGGCCCTAATTCGAGGGAAGACCTACCAAAATAGTTCCCAAAGAGTCACAGCCATAGTTTAAAAGGTCTTGATGCTGTTGTGAGGTGCTTTCTATAAGTTTTATAAGGCGTAGGTCTTAAGGCATAATAAGAGGTAAGCCTCAATAGTGTAGAAAAGTAATCGTAAAACCATCAAAAGAGCTAAAAACATCATTGATTTTCATATGTAAATGCTATCTCAACTCAATGATAGATCCATGTTATCTTAAAAGTACTAAATCATGTTTTAAGGACAATCAAAAAAGCATAAGTCTTGGGTCTATCCTACAACACCTCATTACATCACCTTCTCAATTGATACACAAGTCTCAAGTAAATACTTTGAGACAGTGAATGTGTTGAGGCGTACCACCTCAATCAACAAAAGACGTAAGCCTCAAGTAAAAGACCCGAGGCATATGCCTCAAGACATTTTTCTAGTGCCTCATCTCGAGACTTAAGTCTTAGTGCCTTGAGACGCCACCTTTTTAAACAATGGTCACAGCCATATAAAAACTCATCATCAATTTACATGAAGGATGGCTCCCGGACTGTGTACCAAACATTACCCAGAAGAACGGGTGCTTGTTGTTCAAAACCAATTCATTATTTTTTAAAAAATCATTTTCTTCTGGAACCAGTTTGATGCCACAGAATTGTCTTTGAACAGTTCAAGGTAGCATACATTACCTGCTTCCATGCCAACTTCTCACAAGCCTTCTGCCGAATCTCGGGCATGTCCTTCAGCACGCCCAAATTCATGTTCGGCATGTACCTGATCAACATCACCTGTGAAGAATGATATCCAAACCATATCCAAGAGATTCTTCAACTTGATATTAGAGGGGGGAGACATATCAATGAAAGAAAAAAAAACTGATTTTTCCTTGCAAATCTGGTCGTTCCTTACCTGCGAGAAAGGTAGGCATTGACGAGTGCAGTTGCACTGGATCTCCCCTCCGATGCCATGGACTCCCACTGCCTCTTGTTAGAAAGCACCCTGGACCATTGATTCCTCAAATTCCGTTGAGCAGCAGGCTTCCATAGCCGTGCTGCCGATGGAGACAGAGAGGCAGAAGCAGGGCTAGCACAAGGTGTAGGGTCAAGAACACGAAGCTCAGGTTCTTCCCCACTGGGAGAGGAAATGGGAGACAGCATTGGCCCACTGCTACTTGGACACCGCTTCACAGAGCAGTTGTTAAACCTACATCATAGCTCAACTATACTTAGATTTGTTTGGTACAGCATAAAATCGATTCCAAAAGAAAAGATATCGAAGGCATCATGTTGGGAATCATTTATCCTTCCCCAAAACCTAGGCATCGAGGTAGGGGATTCCTTATAAGCCGGTTCAACTCTTTGTAGAATCCAATGTAGGACCTATGTAGTCCGAGGCGTGAGGCGACTGAGGCGACCAGGGGGTCGCCTCACGCCTCATACGCCTAGGCGACGGCCGAGGCGTTTGAGGCATTTGAGACGAGATTTTATTAAATAAATATATATAATTCAGAAATTAAACTATAAGTCAATAAATTTTCTAATTTTCTAATTCATATATAAGGTCAAAAAAATTTCTAAATTCATTCATTCCTAAACAAGAATTAACATTAATATTGTCATACACACAGATACACTAAACAAGGATAACAAGTGCCATATTATAATAAAACTAAAACAAGTAATTAAACAACCAAACAAGGCGTGTGGCTGTGTGATAGAGAGAGGGAGAGGGAGAAGAGAGTGAGACAGAGTGTGCGTGTGTGACAGAGTGGGAGAGGGCCGAGCCCCACCCTGTGTGTGCGTGTGTGAGATAGTGAGAGACAGAGTAAGAGAGGAAGACAGAGAGGGGCTCGGCCCCTCCCTCTCACTATGAGAGAGATAGAGAGGGGGAGAGAGAGAGTGTGTGACAGAGTGGGAGAGGGGCCGACCCCTCTCTGTGAGCGCGTGTGTTAGAGAGAAAGAGTAAGAGAGGGAGAGGGAGACGGCGAGAGAGAAATAGGGAGAGGGAGACAAAGTGAGGAAGAGGGAGACAGGAGGTCGGCCCCACCCTCTCACTGTGAGGGAGATAGAGAGGGGGAGAGAGAATGACAGAGGGAGAGAGAGTGTGACAGAGTGGGAGCCCCTCCCTGTGTGCGTGTGTTAGAGAGAAAGAGTACGAGAGGGAGACGACGAGAGAGGGAGACGGAGAGAGAGGGCTACCAGAGGTCCGGCGTCACCACTCGCCCACCGGAGCCGCTCGCCGCTTGCCGGAGTGCGCCGTCGCCGCTCGCTCGCCCGCCGGAGCCGCAGGAGGTTAGGGTTCGAGGGAGGGAGAGGGCAAACGAGAATGGCTCGACGGGGTGGGACTGTGGGAGGGCTCGGTTAGCTTTAAAACCAGATCCGTTTGAAACGGATCTGACGACCCGATACGCGTATCCGATACGCGAGTGGCGGGAACGATCAAAAAAACCCACGTCGCGAGGCGGCCGCGGCGAACGTCTCGGCGATGACGGCCCCGGCGAGGCGCGTTGCCACCACCTCGCCCCGCCTCAGACCGCCTTGTCGAGATTTCAATAACACTTATCTTTTTAGAAATTATTTATTTTTTCTCAAAATTTAAACATCGAGTTATAATATTGTTTTTTTAATAAGTAGGTCTAATTTTTCGTAAAATCTAATATAAAATTAAAATCACTGATAATTTTAATCGGCCGAGAGACTCACATTCTTTTCGACTGCTCACGTCGCTCACCCGTAACACATCAACATTTTGTTCCAAAAGAACATGTAAACATTATCCTCCATTCGGTACTCACAAAAACTGAGTTCCTGAAAATATTTTTTCTTGTTTGTGTTTTATTGTGATAACGTTCTCCTTAAAACTGGTCTCAAATCTCTGTCTGCTTGTAAAAGAAAAATGCGAGCCCTAAGAAGATTGATGAACCTGTTCGGAAAACCCCAATACGTTCCAAACCCAAGGGCCCAAGAACATGTTCAGCAATTTAAAGGATCTAGGAAAGAAGGATATTCCAAATTTCCAAACCCTAGAAATGCATGCCCTCCTGTTTGAATCCGATCACGGGCTTCCCTTTTAGGAAGAAAAAGCTATTGAAGATGAAAATAGTGAGTCTAGCATGAAACTGCAGACGGATTAGACGAACCAGGGGAAGAGGAGATGCAAAACGAACGATGGGGGTGCGGCCGGACTTGGGACTTGGAGCCTGCAGGAGGATGCCGCTGATTGTAGGAGCATGAATAACTGGTCGATCAGGAGATAAGGAGGATCTTGACCTGTGGTGTGGAGACTTGATCGTCCTGTGCCGGCAAGCTGAAGCAAGGCGAGATCCAGCCCGACGGTGGCTTCCGCTAGTAGGGCGACTCCCGCCTCGGCAAGGTGAAGCAACTCGTGGCTTTCGTGGATCTCTGATGGGAAAGGGCATAGGGCGCTTGGGCTGTTTTTCGCGGGTCGGTCTGAAACGAGGGATAGATGGGTGAATATGTGGGCACCAATGTGACCCGTTTTTGAAATATGGGTATATATTATATAAGAATATGATCCATAAAAAAAATTACATAAAAGTTCCTACAAATTTAGTGGATTATCGATTAATTTTTAAATTTAATTATTTCTTTATAAGTCTTTCAATCTTCGTTGTTGTACAAATAAGTCTACGTCGTTGGTTCTGTTCGACCAAATTTGATCGAGCAATGGTTAATTTGACCCAAAGTTAGAAAAAATGTCATGTTACCCTTTGGTTTGTAGAGAAAGAGAGAGCAGCGGGGGCGTGTTGGGGGGGAGAGGGGATGTAATGTCCTGGATCCTAATTGAATTCTTATTGGGTCTTTCGGATTCTTTCCGGAGAGTTTCGGATCGCTTTTGTGGGTCTTGAGTTGAGTTTTACGATCTGTGTGAATTTTTCTCTCGTATTAGTTACGGAATCATGCGGTGAGTTTATTTCTCCGTTCATCGACTCGTGGATGATACAGTTGCGATATACTCTTCCCGAGGATCGTTTCGACTATTTTTACGTATTTTTCTGAATTAGTCAATTTTCAAACTAATTATCGAATTTTCAAAAATTAAGAAAATTCCTAATTTCTTTCTTTTTCTTTTCCTTTCCTCTCTCCTCCTCCTCATTTCTCTGCCGCGGTCTCTCTCTCCCATTTTCTCTCTTCTATCGCCTTCCCGACTCCGGTTGCAGATGGAGGAGGCTCGGGCTGGTAGAGGAGATGTCGTGGGGATGGCCAGACGAGCGATGGGACGAGGATTGGATCGGTTTTGATGCGATCCCGAACGGTGGATTCAAAGCCGGCGGTTGAGTTCGCGTGGTGATTTTCAGCGCGGTTTAGTCGCCTCGGCGCTCGGTTTCTTCGGTGGAGGTAGGGAGATGGATCGCCTACCTGTTCTGCACGTTTTCCCTGCTTCTGTGCGTGGTTTGGTACTCGGACGGGTTAGATCGGGCCAGTTCTAGCAAGACCGTCATTTTCGCGGTTTGCAGGGTTCGTCGGAAAACGGCAGCCATTCTCGGTCTAGTTAGTGTCAAAATGACCGCTGAGATGTCTGGATCCCATTCACGTAAATTTCATGTCGATCGATCGTCATTTGGGGCCGATAAGAGTCCGGGAACTCCGGTGACTCGTTTTGGGTCGATTTGAGGGAATCGCCCCGTTCTTGCATTTCGGTGCGTGCATGTGGTGTTTTTAGCCTCCGAGGGTTTTTTCCCCCACGTGTGGCGTTGTTTCCCCTGCGCTTCGGCGTGAATGGGGCGTGGAACGGGTCGATTGGGCCATTCCACTGTTTTCCCGCCATGACCGGTGTAACGGTCGTTCCAGTGGCCGTCACACGCTCTGACGGTTTCACGATAGACCGCCACAGTCGTTGGTCATTTTGTGTTCTTCGAGGCTAGGTCGGTGTAACGGACCAATATTGGACCGTTACATGACTGTGACGCCCCTATAGAGGTGCGTCACAGCGTAGTTTGTCTGAGTTGTGCTGGCCATGTCGGTTGGCTGTAACGCACCAACCCCCATGCGCCAGGTCTTGTAACGCGCTTCTCTTATGCCGTTACAGGGTTTGTCTGTCTTAGGTTATTGAGCAGGGCGGTGTCTGTGACGCTCCATCCTTCGACCGTCACATCCGTGTGGGGCGTCTTCATTAGACCGCCATAGTCCTGTCTTCTCTAGAGTGTAACGGCTCACCCTTAGACCGTCACCTCTGTGTAGCGGTCTAAAGGTGGAGCGTTACAGCCCTAGAGTCTTGCTTTCCGCAATTTTAGTTTCTATTTATTTTGGCTTGTCCTTGTGGTCTGCCTACTTTTCTGTGGATGTCTCCTGACACCCTATGAGGGCTAAGACTATGTCATAAGGCAGCCAGGAGTCTTCTTGCTTGTTAATGTCTGGTTCTGGGCAACCCGGTGTGATCCAGTGGTTGACAAGTAACCTTGTGTGTGTCTCGGCGATTTTGTCCAGCTCGGGACAGTGGTTCTGGACGCCTTGAGATATCGCCTTACCTCGGTTTGCGTGTACAGGCGTGATGAGGGTCTTAGGGTTCCTTCGGTTCTCTATGAGTCGTTTCCTCCGTGTAAGTCGATTTCTTTGGCTTAGGATTAGACCGATTGGCGGCGTGTTACCGCTTTGCACGACTATCTTGACCCTGAGTCGTGAGACTCAAGGATCGTGGTGTCTTCAGGTCTAGTTGCCTTGTCCCGAGCCTGTCGGCAGTGGCGGTGCTGCCATTGGTGCTCCGAAGTACGTGGCGCAGGGTGTTCTTGCCTGCCTGTACTTCCGCACTCGTGTTTTGAGTCTCCGTGTCTTGTGAGCCTTCACTAGTCGTAGCCCTAAGACTTTCGGTGTCGGCCCACTTGGGAAAGGTGGAGGGACATTCCCGTTGATTGGTTTTTAAGCTAGTTTCCATGGGCTCTCGGCTCGGCAGCGTGGCCCTCGACCGTAGCGTCCTACGGGGGGAGAAAACTAGCTAGAGGCATGGCTCAGGCAAGAGCCAGTGTGTGCACACGTGGTCAGGGGCTTGGACTGACGCCGACGGACGTTACCCTGTCTAGTCACTCGCGAGTGTAGTTCATGTTGGTTTCAGCGTGTGTCTGCGTCTCTGTCGTGTTTCCCTACGGTGCTGTAGACGAGACACTTGTGGCGCAGCATAAGACGTCAGTGGACGCAGCTGGCCGTTCTTCTAGTGAGAGGGTGCTCCTGTCACGTGGCACGTGACTCTCGGCATTTCTTGTGCGTCTTGACCCTTCCGGGTCAGCCTTTCCGTGGCTATACTCAGGGTCAGTGTTCTGTCGCCTGCGCGACGTTCTGGTCGTGCGTAGGGCAGTGTGCACGACGTTCTAGTCGTGTTGTCTGTCGTTTGTCTAAGTTTTCCTAGGCTTTCTTGTTGTCCTCGCAGGTCTTCGCTCTAGGCCTGACGTCTTGTCGGCAGATTGGTAACTCCTGACTTCGTCAGCTTTGAGTCGCCTTCCTGCTGTTGCTTGGAGTAGTTGGGGTGCCGAGGTCAGTTCGACATCCGCTTGTTTGGTACGGCTTCCTTCCCCTCGTCTATAACTTGCTCCCTACTCTTGCTACCCGTCTGTTCTTTTACAGCTTTCTAGTGTAGCTTTCCTGCTTTGTTACTGCAGTTGTTTACCTGCTGTTTTAGCGTGTTACGACGTATTTTTCAGTGGGGATCCGCGTGACCCCTACTGATCCAGTGACACGAGGTTCACCCCTACTTTTCAGGTGGGGTGACGTTGTTCGTTTTGCTACTGCGGTTCCTGGTGCGCGTGCTCGTTGCGTGTTGTTGTGGCCAGTTGGTACCTTCGTCGGGCTCCCCCCGACTCTTCGGTACGTCTTTTTTTCTGTCGACTGTATTTGTCTTTCTGTTGGACTGGACTCTGGCATAATTGTTAACTTCAAACTGTTAATTAAAAAGTAATTTTATTTCTGCTACTTTAGCAAACCGATCTAATGAAATTTAATTGCTTACTATCTTATCTCTGTGGCTTCAATGTACTAGAAGATAATCCTTTTATCCCTTCGGAGCTTTACCGCTCTTGCATGGAGGCCTCGTGGGTTCCAAGTGGTATCAGGTGTATTCGATAGTCTTATCGGGTATATCTGGTATCCGGGATCCATGTCGTCACAGGGGAACTCTACATCATTGTTTAAAAAGGCGATGTCTCAAGGCACTAAGGCTTAAGCCTGAAGGTGAGACACTAGAGAAACGCCTTGAGACATGTGCCTCATGTCTTTTACTTGAGGCTTACGTCTTTTTTTGATTGAGGTGGTACGCCTCACCGCCTTCACCACCTCTACGTATTTAATTGAGACGTGTGCATCACTTGAGAAGATGATGTAATGAGGTGTTGTAGGATACTCCCAATATTTATGTTTCTTTTGTTGTCCTTAATACATAATTTAATTTTTTTTATTGGTAGGATTTTTTTTTTAACAGGGAGGAGATAATCGAGCTCGAACTGGGGCCTTCCCCCATATGGGGAAGGGTGACAAACCAACTGCACTAGACAACTGGCTCATAATTTAGTACTTTTGAAATTACATGAATTTATCATTGAGTTGATATAACATTAACACTTGAAATTCACTCTTATTTTTAAGAATTGTATGGTTTTAAGATTATTTTCTTCTCTATTAAGGCTTACGTCTCGTTGTGCCTTAAGGCTTACGCCTTATGAGGCTTACAGAAAGAGCCTCACAACCGCCTCAAGACCTTGTAAACTATGCTCTACATAGGGGTTCCGACATGGGGGGTGGGGGGAGGGGGTTGATACACAGGGGTTCCAGTTGAGGGGGGGAGGGGGGTTTCCAGCAGAAAGAGAGGTGCTCTTCACAGGGATTTCAACATGGGGGGGGGGGGGGGGGGTTGAGTAGCGAGGGTCACTTCCGGCATAGAAGGGGAGCGCTTTGCATAGAGGTTCCAGCAGGGGGGACTGGGGTGCGCAGGGGTGGTTGTGTAAGGGAAAGAGCGACAGAAGAGAAGGGGGTCGAGGGCGACGACCGACAGGTAGCACATTAGCGTTGGCGGGTGGGGCAGAGGGAGGGCGGCGGCGTCACAAGGAGAGGCCAACGATGACCCTCCACAGTTGGGGCGGCCGATTCCTCGTGTCGGCAACAGGGTGGAGATGGGGGTGGGGAAGAGGGAGTTAGAAGACAAAGGTGGGGGCTAGGGTTGGGATGGAGACAAGGAGGGGGATGCTTGGTGGCATTGGGCAATGGGGTTTAAAGGGGAGGAGCAGTGCAGGATGTTCTCCGCAGCCACTTCAACATAGTAGAGGTTCCAACGGTACGTTGGCAAAGGTTCCAGCAGTTGGCCATAACATCCGGTGTCCCCTCAACTTCAACCCTGCACCTACCGCATCAAAGGAGACAAGGTGCCACTGCCATACCGTATGAGTCACTAGCGGCGACAACGACTTTGAGGAGGTGGAAGAAGATGAGGATCTAGAGGTCGTGGCTGTAATATCCCGGACCTTTCGGATCCTTCTTCGTGGGTCTCGGATCTGGTTTTCGGAGCGTCCGGCTCCGTTGTGTCCGAAATTTCGTTTCGGACATCTTTCGTGTTCGGATCGGCGCGATCCGGAGTCGTTTCGGAGGCCCGGAGGCGTTCCGCGGCTTTTTCCGCGCGTGTTTTCCGATTTCCGGTGTGTGTTTCGGCTTTTTCTTCGGACGCTCGCTGCGGGCGAACCGGGCAGTTCCCCGAGGCACGAGTGGTACCGTTGCGATCGGTGCGTTCCGAGGATTCCGGAAATGTATTTTTCTAATTTTCGGTATTTTTCCGAAAAATCGGATTTTCTATATATTCCCATTTTCTTTTCTTTTCTTTTTCTTCTTTTCTCTTTTCTTCTTCTTCCTCCTTCCTCCTCCACCGTGTCTCCCTCCCTCTCCCTCTCTTCCTCCCGGTTGGCCACGGCGAGCTCCCCTCCGGCTGCAGACGGCGGCGGGGCGACGGCGCGGTGACGTGGGCGGCGGCGAGGCGATCGTGCGGGCATACGGCGAGCGTGGGAGGCGTGGAGAGGCGAGATTCTAGCGGCGTTCTTCGCGACTTCGAGCTCGGATCGGAGCGTTTCGTCGCGGACCGGAGGTAGGGTGACGTTCCTTAGCCTCATGTCTTCCTTCCCCGTGAGTTTCAGCTCGAGACGAGGTCGAGAGGGGTTTATTTTGAGCCGGGAAGGGTCGATCATGCCGTGGGGTGAGTTCGTCCGATCCATCGTTTTGAGCCCCGATTTCACGGTTTAAGGGCGTAGGAGCATGCTAGGGGGCTTGGGGGTGCTTCTCTCGCCATTTCCCCCTCCGTGGGGTTTGTTTTGAGGCCGATTGGGCGATTCCGGTGAGGTTCGCCATTTTCTCGCCGGTGAGCGATGTGCGGTCGAACCAGTGGCCGCACAACCCCTATGCGGTTCCGTTCGGACCGTTCATCGGCTCGGCGCGCTTTGGGTGAGGCTTGGCGCGCAGTGGGCTTGAGCGGTCTATCGTGGGACCGCATATCCTAATGTGCGGCCCCACAGCCACCGCCCAACCCCAAGGGTTTTGACCGTTGGTTGTGACCGTTGTGCAGTGCTCTGGGATATGCGGCCAGGAGCTGACCGCATAACCCCTTGCACGGCCAGGTGCTGGCCGTACATCCCCTAGCGCTATGGTTGGATGTGCGGTCTGTCCCTGACCGCACAACACCTGAACGGCTAAGCCGTAGCCGCCCTTCCCCAAGTGCGGCTAAGGACTAACCGTCCAGGCTTTTTACCGTTGGGAGACGAGCGGCCAGGAGGTGACCGTTCCTCACCCACGTGCGGTCAAGAGTTGGCCGCACATCTGTTTGAACGGTCCTGTGTTGGCCGTTTATCTGTCGTTTGGACCCTGGGTGGAACGGTCCTGATATGACCGTTCTAATCCTTGTGCGGTCCCTGTGTGACCGTACTTCCGTGGGCGGCCCAGTGTGGACCGTTCAAGGGTACGGGTTGCGTCGGTGTGTCTCTCGTCGTACAGAGTGTACCGGGAGATGTTGTTGTCAGCTGGTCACCGTGCGTCGGTGTTGGTACAAGGAGCGTTCCTCGTACCTGCAGTTGCACCGTTGTTTTCCGAGACTTGAGAGTCTACTCCTTCTGTGACCCTCCACTAGTCGTAGCCTACTAGTACGCGTGTGCTAGTCGCACCAGGGAGTGGTGTACGGGCTGACCTTTAGAGACGGTTTGTGGACCGGTTACCGTTGGGCCCCACGTCTTGCAGCCAGAGTCCGGCTGAGGGGAAAACCGGTCAGAGGGCCAGACCAGGGACGCGCGGTCTGTGTGTGCACACGTGGTTGGGGGCGGTTGGACCCACGTCGACGGGCGTGACCCCAGCTAGTCACTTGTTGTAGTTACTTGTACGGTGTTTGCGCCTCGGGTAGGACCTACCATGTCAGGCGGTTCACCTGCGGTGCGGTGTAAGACGTCAGGGGACGCTACCGGCTGTGCTTCTAGTGGGTGGTACTCCTGTTGAGTACGGAGTGTCAGGCTGTCAGTCGTGTGTTTCCGACCTTCGGGTTTTGACGGTTCGACCGTTGAGTTTCGGTCTTCTCGTACCGTGGCACGTGTGTCGGTTTGCGTGCCGTTAGGGTCTAGTTCTGTAGAGTACAGGGCTTTCCTTTCCGAGGTACCTTCCTACCGCTAGGGTAGTGGTTTCTCGTTTTACGAGGTAGGGTTCGAGTGATCCCTACTGAGTCTTGTTCCGAGACTCATTCCCTGCGTGTTTTCACCGTGTTTCAGGTGAGGCGCCACCTTCGGGGAGCGTGTCAGGAACGCAGCGGAAGCGTGGTGCGGGTGCCCAGAGGTAGTGCCAGAGGTCAGAGCCGGGGGATGCCCCGTGTAGCTGTACTTTTCTTTCTTGTCACTGTACTAGTCGTGGACTACTGTTGCTGTTGTTGTTATTTTATTGTGGACCATGTAAGATGTTAATTCATTTCCTGCTTAATATCATAACTGTTTAATTTCTGCAATTATTTGTGATGCTTGTGTAGTTTCCACACCATCCTTTTAACCCTTCCGAGTCTTCGGGCTCGTGGGTGGCGGTGCGAGTCTCGGGTTATCGGGCCTTCCCGGTAATCGGATTCTCGGGTCGTTACAGCTGGTATCAGAGCGCGGTTGTGGAATTACATGGGAATTATAGGTAATTGTATTGGTCCACTAGTCCATGACGATGATGTACATGTGACGCTGGCATTGGGCACCGCGTGTTTTATTCTGACCTTCCGTTTCTGAGTTTTCTGTCTTGTGCTTAAGGAGCGAGGATGGCGCCGAGGAGGAGTTCTCGCTCTCAGCAGGGGCAGTCGGCTGGAGGTCAGGAGATCCAGCAGGGGGTCCAGAGGGACCAGGAGGAGCATAGCAGAGTTCCGGGAGCTACCGAGGCCGCGGATGCTGCGAGGGCTCCGGGGGCCGAGGGTTTTCTCCGTGGCATGTACCATCTCATGGCTCAGCAGTTCGGCGGAGAGGCCGGTGAGGGCTCGTCAGTCAGGGGTGGGCCAGGCCGAGCAGTGAGGGATTTCATGCAGTTTCATCCACCTTACTTTAGCGGCCAGGCAGACCCTGATGCGGCTCGTGATTGGCTTGATGAGATGGAGCGGGTGTTCAGTTCTGCAAAGAGTGCTGTCGAGGACAGAGTGGTGTTGGCCTACAACCAGTTGCAGGGTACGGCTCGGAGGTGGTGGTCTTCCGAGTGGAAGACGTCCTTTCAGCTTCGTCCGCTTGAGCAGATCGGGTGGGATGACTTTGTCAGTGCTTTCGAGCGTACGTACTGTCCAGATATTGTTGCTACGCAGCGGATGCGGGAGTTTCTGGAGCTGGTGCAGGGTGACATGTCCGTGTTGCAGTACAGGGCCCGATTTGTCGAGCTGGGTCGGTACGCACCTCATATCATGGAGCATGAGAGGGTGAGGACGACGCAGTTTGTGCAGGGCTTGAGGCTGGAGCTGAGGCACCATCTGATCGCGAATGGGGCCACTGATCTCGAGACGGCGTCTCGTGTTGCGATTTCCTTGGAGATGGATATGCAGAGGACTCGAGGACCGATCAGCCAGGGGCAGTCTGTGTCAGGTCGCAGCCAGCAGTCGGCTACTCAGCAGCAGGGTTTCTTTCAGTCTGCGTCGGGTGGTTCAGGAGTACCGGCATCGGCAGCTTCGGTGACAGGATCTGCGTCCTTTGGCACGAAGGTCAAAAAGTTCTTCAAGAAGGGGTTCGGCAAGAAGAAGTCCAGGGATCAGGGGCAGGCTTCATCGGGCAGTGTGCAGCAGCCGTTTCCTTTGCAGCGACAGGGATCGGTGGGTGGATCGCGAGGACCTTGTCCACGGTGTAGTGGGACCCACCCAGGCAGGCAGTGCACGGCGCCGATCATCTGTTTTCGGTGTGACCAGCCAGGGCATATGGCGCGCGACTGTCCTCAGAGGCCGCCGCAGCAGCAGGTTTCCCAGCAGCAGCAGCAGCAGGGACAGTATCCGCCGCTACCCAGGTCAGCTAGTGTGGGAGGCAGGCAGAGAGCTCGTGGCCAGATCACGCACTTGACCAGGGCAGAGGCAGTAGCGTCGCAGCTCGTGGAAGGTACCGTTCAGATTTTGGGTTGTGCGGCTCGGGTTTTATTTGATTCTGGCGCGTCTCATTCGTTCATTTCGGAGGATTTCGCGTCGAGCGTCGAGGAGCCGGTGACCCAGTTGTCCTGTGATTTGGCTGTGGAGTTGCCTTCGGGTGACTTTATGGTCACTCCGTATTGCTTCGACCAGGTTCCGGTGTGGATCGATGGGCGGAGTATGCCAGGCAGGTTGTATGCGTTGCAGCTTCGGGATTACGACGTGATTCTAGGCATGGATTGGCTCGAGACTCATGGAGCGGTGGTGGATTGTGGGATGAAGAGGGTCTACTTCCAACATCCGAGCAAGAGGACCTTCTATTTCCAAGGTATCCGTTCCGCCTCTTCTCGATTTCTTATCTCTGCTATTCGAGCCCGTCGATTGCTTGATTCAGGTTGTCAGGGTTTTCTCGCGTCTGTGGTTGTGTCTGACCGGATGGAGCCGAATGTCGAGGACATTGCGGTGGTGTGCGAGTTTCCCGATGTTTTTCCTGAGGAGTTGCCTGGATTACCTCCCCAGCGGGAGATCGATTTCGTGATCGAGGTTGTACCTGGTACGGGACCTTTGGCGAAGGCTCCCTACCGTATGGCCCCCGCGGAGTTGAGGGAGTTGAGGGCGCAGTTGCAGGAACTGTTGGCCAAGGGGTACATTCGTCCGAGCTTTTCCCCTTGGGGTGCGCCCGTGTTGTTCGTGAAGAAGAAGGACGGTAGTCTGCGGCTATGCATTGACTATCGACAGCTGAATGACGTGACCATTAAGAACAAGTATCCATTGCCGCGGATTGATGACTTGTTCGACCAGCTGCAGTCCGCGCGAGTGTTCTCGCGGATTGATTTGCGGTCCGGTTACTATCAGCTGAGAATTCGCGAGTCCGATGTGGAGAAGACTGCGTTCAGTACGAGGTACGGGCATTATGAGTTTCTGGTGATGCCGTTTGGGCTCACCAATGCCCCAGCAGCCTTCATGGACTTGATGCAGAGGGTGTTTCATCCGTATTTGGACCAGTTCGTGGTCATTTTCGTGGATGACATCCTTGTTTATTCGCGGTCTGCTGAGGAGCATGCGTACCATTTGGGTGTGGTGCTGCAGACGTTGCGAGATCACCAGTTGTATGCGAAGCTCAGCAAGTGCGAGTTTTGGCTCAGTGAGGTGCACTTTCTGGGGCACGTGATTTCTGGTGATGGCATTTCCGTGGATCCCGCCAAGGTCGAGGCTGTGATGCAATGGCCGAGGCCGAGGTCGGTGACGGAGATCCGGAGTTTCTTGGGGCTTGCGGGTTATTATCGCCGGTTTATCCAGGATTTTTCCCGCATTGCGACCCCGATGACGAGGCTCACGCGGAAGGATGTGCCTTTCGTCTGGTCCGAGGAGTGTGAGCAGAGCTTTAGGGAACTGAAGAGATTGCTCACCTCGGCTCCGGTGTTGGTTTTGCCTTCTGGATCGGGAGGTTTTGTGGTGTGTACAGATGCTTCCGGCGTTGGACTGGGTGCTGTTTTGATGCAGCATGGTAGAGTGGTGGCTTATGCATCTCGGCAGCTAAAGCCCCATGAGGAGAACTACCCTACCCATGACCTTGAGTTGGCGGCAGTGATCTTCGCGCTGAAGATCTGGAGGCATTATCTGTACGGTGAGAAGTTCGAGGTGTTCACTGACCATCAGAGTTTGAGGTATGTGTTCTCGCAGAGAGATCTGAACCTCAGACAGAGGCGTTGGATGGAGTTCATGAAGGACTATGACTTCACCCTGTCTTATCAGCCGGGCAGGATGAATGTCGTCGCCGATGCCTTGAGTCGGAAGGTCGTGATCAGTACCTTGATGCTGAGGAAGTGGAGGCTCTGGGAACAGGTGCCCGAAGTATCTTTCAGGCTCAAGATTCCCCAGGAGCCAGGGTTGGCAGTGCTTGCGAGTCTGACTGTCACTCCTGCTATTCGTCGTCAGGTGACAGAGGCTCAGCATGCGGACCCTGAGTTGCCCCGGATTCTTGCGATGGCTGATGTGGAGCTCGGCGAGGACGGTGCTGCGAGGTTTCGTGGCAGGCTGTACGTCCCAGCGGAGGAGCAGGTTCGTCGTGCGGTGTTACGCGAGGCTCATGGGAGCAGGTACACTGTGCACCCGGGTGCGACGAAGATGTATCGGAACTTGCGGAGGCAGTTCTGGTGGCCTGGCATGAAGAGAGATGTGGCCGAGTTTGTGGCCAGGTGCCTGATCTGTCAGCAAGTGAAGGCAGAGCATCAGCGACCAGGCGGTACTCTCCAGCCCTTGGATGTTCCTGCTTGGAAGTGGGACCATGTGACCACGGATTTTGTGGTGGGGTTGCCCAGAACCCCGACTGGGCAGGACAGTATTTGGTTGCTGGTGGATCGGCTGACGAAGGTGACGCGGTTGCTACCGGTCAAAGTCAGCTGGAGCGTGCCTAAGTTGGCTCGTCTTTATGTGGAGCGGATCGTGCCGTTGCATGGGGTTCCCATTTCGATCGTGTCGGATCGGGATCCGCGCTTCACTTCTGGATTCTGGAGGAGTTTCCAGCGAGCTCTTGGCACGGAGTTGGCATTTAGCTCGGCGTATCATCCACAGTCAGATGGTCAGTCTGAGAGGACCATTCAGACTTTGGAGGACATGCTGAGATCCTGCTGCCTGGAGTGGCAGGGGAGTTGGATTCATCACCTACCGTTAGTGGAGTTTGCCTATAACAACAGCTTTCATTCGAGCATCGGCATGGCTCCTTATGAGGCATTGTATGGGCGTCCTTGTCGGACTCCACTTGATTGGTTTGAGGTGGGTGAGCGTGTTTTGACGGGACCGGAATTGGTGCAGCAATGTGTGGATGTTGTGCACCTGGTTCGTCAGAACATGTTGGCGGCCCAGAGTCGGCAGAAGAGCTATGCTGACCGTAGGCGGCAGCCCCTCGAGTTCGCCGTGGGCGATCATGTGTTCTTGAGAGTTTCTCCGATGAAGGGGGTGATGCGGTTTGGACGGCGTGGGAAGCTGAGTCCCCGCTATATTGGTCCTTTCGCGATTGTGGAGCGCATCGGTGAGGTTGCTTACCGGTTGCAGTTACCCTCTGAGTTGGCGTCGGTGCATGACGTGTTCCACGTCTCTATGTTGCGGAAGTATATGCCCGATGACTCTCATGTGCTCGAGTTTTCCGTTTGGCCTGAGGTGACTCCAGATCTTTCTCTCCCAGAGTTTCCGATCCGCGTGGAGGATAGGCGAGAGCAGCGCCTGCGGAACAAGGTTATTCCCTTGGTCAAGGTCGTGTGGCAACGACACTCTGGTGGTGAGGCTTCGTGGGAACGTGAGGACGAGATGCGTCAGCAGTTCCCGTATCTGTTTGAGTGAGTCTTTGTTTCGACCGTCTCTTCCTTCGCTCCTTTTCGTTGGTATTTTTCATTCATTTATTTCGCGGGTCGATCAATCAATTGACTGACTAGTAATCAACTGACTGATTGACGACACGGGCGTGCCAGTCACATGAGTGACGATTTATGATGCGCTCGCTCTGACCCTTATCGGGCGAGAGTGAGGTTCGGTCGGGACCAGCAGTCCGCCATACCGTAAAGGCTATGGCGTTAATTACATCCCCCACGAGGAGGGAACACCTTTGATTAGTTGCCGAGATAGCGGGCTGTCGAAGCCGGAATAAAAGATACAGAGCATGCGAACAATCATGCAAGATGTCATGACCGAATACGCAGGGTTTATTGAGGTGGGGCCTGGTACATGGCGGAGTACTTAGGCCCGAAAGCCGCCTTCACGCGTGACAAGGTTTCCGGTCAGGCATAACCGGCCTTCTGACAATGTCATTTGATATACCAAGGGTGCACCCACTCGGGCATACATTAATGAGACACGAATGCTTGGGCCAAATCATGATGCCAAAGATTCGAGACATATCAATTCAAGCTTGAAAAGCTAGCTTATTCAATTTATTCAATCAAAGAGCTTATGAAATTCCATGATTAGTATGAGAAATCATCCCATGAATAGGAAAAAGGATTAGAATTATGCGATGACACGACTCGGAACGAAACCGGTGCAGTGCATGCGAAGAAACGGGTTGGAATGGTTAAAACGGCGCCCTGAAACGTAGGTAAAAGGGGTTAAAACGGCGCGGTCAAACGTAGGTAAAAGGGGGAAAAGCCGTTAAAACGGCGCGGTGGAAGGTAGGGGCGCGCCGGGGAGGGCGCGCCGGATAGGGCGCGCCGGATAGGGCGCGCCGCTTTAGGCCGCGCCGTTTTAACGCGTGATCGCGCCGTTTTAGCCCGATTTCGCGGAAACCGAGATTCTGTTGATTTATTTATGGATTTATTAGATTATTTTGGGGGTTTTGAGGACTTTATTGAATTGATTATTCATTGGATCGGTCCCAAACCGTTCAAAGCCAAGTCACGGGTTCGCGCGAGGTTCACACTCGAGCGCAGCAATTGCTCCGAGTTTACACTCGTTTGAGCCGAAATTTCGGCAGCATCTCCCCATCCTAAAGGATTTGTCGGGGAGAAGCGGAGGATGCTCACGTGGCGGAGCAAACCCCTAAATGCCGGGTGGCACAACGGCGGCCGGCGAAGACCCGGACGGAAAGGGAGAACCCCGAGGCATAGCCTGCTAGGGGCACCGAATCCGTGGGTAACAGTGAGTGAGTGAGACGACTCATTTCTGGGAGCGAAAACCCCGAGGGCTAGCCTACGAGGGGCATGCGACCCGAGTCACCACAACACCCGAATCGGGACGACCGAGATGGGAGGGAAACCCCGAGGCAAGCCTACAAGGGGCACCCGACCCACGGTCACCACAAAGTCCATTAGGGGCTGTGGATTTAAAGTGTAGGGCTTAGCCCCATTGCTGTGCATCCTATGGCTCATAGGGATATTCATCATTGCCAGATGAATCCCCCGTGAGTCGGATGATTGGCAGAGAATTATGAGGAATGTACCCCTCCCCGGATGCGGGAATGATGCTACGTAGCATACTCCCATCAAGATGCTTATGACACGACAGGAAGCGGTATGAACATCGTTTGACGGCGACAGACAAACACACGAAGTGTCTATAAACACATTAGAATGATAGAGCCCGTCGGGTCGAGCATGTCAATCGCCGGCACAATATGTGACCAGCACATAGCCCGGGGTACAGCTCTGTATACATATATACGGCATTCAGAAACAAACCCCATGAGGCTGGCCGTTGGACCATTAGGGACAATCCGAGAGATTCTCCCTGCCCCTCTGGCCTATGAAGCAGGGCACACAGGGGACAGTGAAGGGTCCTCATCTCTGGGCGGAGACAGACAGAGATATGCACACAAGTGCATCTCTGTTCGCAGAGCCAGTGGAGCATTCAACACGAAATCCGGTTGTTGCATCGGACTTAAAGCAGGAGAGAACCCCGGGGAAAAAGGGGGGGGAACAGATGATTTCTATAGCCCGAAGGCACACCCAGCATCGGAGGAAACCAACTACGAGTGAATGCAGATACATATTAAATAGAGCGATCAGAGGTACACTCGCAAGAGGATGAGAGAGGGTACGCACGGGGCAGAAGACATTAGCAACGATAGACTTTCATTGATTCATGTACAACCCACATTCATATATATGCAGAGCACATGGATTCCGACGCCGTCGTTGTCGATCGGCAGCCGTTTCATTAACAGAAGAAAAGGAACTATTACAGTTGAAGCCAAAGCATAGCGGAGGAAAAGGTGAGAGAAAAAAGGGGGGAGGAAAGGCTCGTATCATCGCCCCTCCCCCGATCTCTCACTTACATTGTGCCAGAAAACAAAAACAAAGAAGAGCAGAGGGGTTAACCGGAAGAAAAAAACGGAGACCCGACCTCGGCAAACAAGCAGACGGTCTTCTTCTTCGACTCCGGGGGGCTCGGATGGAGCAGGATGTCGGCCGCCGGAATGCTCAGACGGGGGACCTCTTCAGACGAAGAACCTCCTCCCCTTTTCCCTGGACCTCTCTCTTTCTTCTAATTCTCTTTTTTTCTCTTTGGATTCCGAGACCTCTCCGATCTCTTTTTTTTCTCTTCTCTTTTTCTGTTGGCCTCTCTTCTTTGGATCCCCCTCCAGGCATGCCATATATATGGCATGTGGTTAATCCGGCGCGGTGGAGAAAGGCGCGCCGGGTTGAGGGCGCCGGGGAGCAGCCCCCTTGGCTTTTTGCGCGCCGTTTTAACGGCGCCGGGGAAAGGCCCCTTCTGGCTTTTGCGCGCCGGTTCGACGGCGCCGTATTAAGGGGCGCCGTTTTAACCCGTTCTCCAGGCACGGCTAGGCCGATGGGTCCGGGGATGCTTCCGGAGACTCCAGTGGACTGTTCCTCTCGCCCTGGCTCTCGGGGAGCCTTGACGGAGTGTTGACGAAGCTCTTGACGTGACGAACGGCCTTGATCAGAACTTCGTGTGCTTCGGTCCGGACACACGGGTGTCCCGTCGGTACGACTTTCGGCACTGTGATTGGTGCCTCTCATCAAGACGGACCTGTGTCCGAAGCTTCCTTGCAGGATGGCATTGCATCCTGGGTAATTCCGCCGTGAACGGCGATCCATCGGCCGCTAATGGCCTCACTAGGGCGAGAAGCCGAACCCGTGTCGGTGATCGGGATCTTCTTGCTGACAGAACCTCCGGCCCCTTGTTGTGGATGGCCGAGGGCATTCTTCCTCTTTCGGAGAATCATAAGGTAGACCGTCGTCCTTGATCGGACGTCGGATGTGGGGTAGCGGCATGACAGAGTCGATGCCGGATCATTGGGCAGGCTTGATCGCACCGCCGGTTGGTTGCGGGTTGACTTTGACTCTCCTGAGGTGAGGTCCCCGGTGTTCCCTTCAAGGTGGCTTGGGGCTTCGTCAGCTCGAGGGACCCTCGATAAGTTGATTTTCATCGGCTTCTGTGCTTCAGTGGGCCGTATCATTTGTCTTTGCGGCTTGGTCGCCAGGGATCATATTTTGAGTGCCAACAAATGCCCCCCAGACGTGGGTGGTGCAAACGAGGCAGGAGTGCAGCAGTGCCTACGGATGAGCTTCGTGTGATGACGAAAGCTCGAACGGCACTCAATTCTGGCTCCGGATGCCAGTCGGACGAGGCGGGAAACTTGTTCGGCCGTGTTGAAACGGCGCGGCCGTTAAAACGGCGCGGCCGTTTAAAACGGCGCGCAAATGAGCTTATTAAAACGGCGCGGCCTTAAAGGGTTAAAACGGCACGCCAGAATTCCTTAAAACGGCGCGCCAAACAGTTAAAACGGCGCGCCCCGGGGCGCGCCGTTTTAACGACCGTGGAGCCCCCCCTATAAGTCCATTTCTTCTTCCTTTTTTCTTCACAGTCCTTCATTTGACGAAATTTTCTCTCTCTCTTCCATTCTCTCCCTCCCGCGGCGCCGAGTGAGCTCTGAGCTCGGGCGATTTTCGCCTGTGAGTAGGTGAGTTGAGTGGTTTATTGCTTCGGGTTTTGAACCCATTCTTCGGGCTCCGGGAGGCTCTTTGTAGGACTTGTCCTCGGAGCTAGATCCCTCGGGTGTCCCATTTGGCCTTGGCTTAATGCCTATGGCTGCTTTTAGGGGCTGCTCCCTCTGTGGACGGCTTCCGTTTCTTCTTTGGCAATCCCTCGAGCTGAGGAGGTGCTGCCGAAATTTTGTCAGAAATGTCGTTTTGATCAACTGATTTCTGACCTTTGTTTGTTGGTTTGTAGATAGTATGGCATCTGGATCTTCTTCTTCCGCATCCCGGGTTGCTGTGACCTGGGGGAACGTCCATTCCCTTGAGCGGGGGCTGAGACATATAGCTGCAGTGGCCGAATCTTCGGACTCAGAGACCGACACAGTTGACACCAGTCGCTTGTTCATTCTAGACGGCAACCAGTTTAAGTATGATCGAAGGGACGACATCCGACGGGATCATCCCAAAGATAAACATCTGATGGCCTTTCTTGAGCGCTTCAACCTTCGTGGGAAGCGTGACTTCATCCTGGTTCGCCGAGCTGAAGGGGCCCTGCTGGCGGAGCGAGACAGCTTGGCCGAATCTGTCATCTGCGGTACGCCCATGTACATCCCGGGTGAGCCCAGGAAGTGGGGAGCAGTGCTAGGGGTGCAGGAACTGTCTCCGGAGGCCGGGATGCTGACGAGAGCACCACAGTACACACCAGCTCGCTGGAACGAAACTGCTGGCCGTGTTGACAGGGAGAAGCCTGTATATGGTTTATTCCTCGGCCCGCTGCATTGGGGATACCGGGACGAGCCTTTTCTTTTGGACTGCTTGGCGGTCCGATTCAAGCATCAGATTTCAGTGGGGTGGTTTGGAGAGCTCAAAGCCACCGATGCTCATGCGTTCAGACCAGGAGCAGTTGAATTCACAGATTTTGTGCTGCGACAGTATGCTCCCATTCTGGTACATGCCGGGGTCTACGAAAGCATATATGCTTCGCGGTATAGATATCCGATCTCCCGAGGTCTATGTTGTGGGATGATCGAAGTCTTCTGCCCAGAGTACAACACCTTCTACACAGCGGAAGGTGAGACTTCATTGGATTTATGGAGCCTCTCTCAGCTGAGCGGCCTACCGATAGACGGAGAGCCGTATGAAGAAGTTTGCTTCCCAGACTGGCTAAAGGATCAGACGAACGGCGAAGGTAGATATTTTACGGGCTTCGCCTATCGTTATCTGATGAAGGCGTACCGCACCTTGCTGCGCCTGACGCTGGACTCGCGGGAGGCGCGAAAGCCGGGTGAGAAGAGACGCGTGCGGATGGGCACGTGGCTTCAGTATTTCTTTGGTGGGGAGCAGCAATATGAAGACTTTCCCACGGTAGTTCCGACAGCAGTGGCGCGGAAGAAGAGGGCCCGGCGCCAAGCAACGTATCCAGCTGTCGCAGGGAGAGAGAGGCAGGCCGGCCCGAACCCCACAGGAGTTGACGCAGTCACGCATTGTGCTGCGTATTTAACATATTGGCTTTGTTCATTCGCCCTTCCCCAAGGGGACGAGACGGTGATTAGGCCGGAGGCGATTTACCCCGCCTGTTTGATGGCTTGGGGGACGAAGCTGTCCCTGTGCCCCGTGGCTTTATGCCTCATATACAAAATGTTGGGGGATTTGCACAAATCACGTATTCCCCGGAATTCGAGGATAGTTGGTCCCCTCCACTTCTTTAATGCCTGGGTCTGTACCCTATTCCCGGAAGCGGCTCCCCGGTCAATGCAGTCAGATCGCCCGCTGCCGCGGATGATTGAATTTGCCAGTGCTGAAGCATCCTCACTGGCGGATCAGCTTTTTGCCATCAGGGGGAAGTTGACTACAGTTCCAGTAGATTCCCCGGGAGTTCTTCATTTCTGGAGCTTGGCTGCCAGCTCTAGTCCTCTGGTAAACAGGATGCGGCAGTGCCGATTGTTTGAGACAGAGGAGTTCATTCATGAGTTGACTGGGCGCAAGAGCACAAGGCCCATCCTGGAACCGGAACTGGTTGATTGGGCGTTGTCTATCCGCCCGAGTGTTCTTGTTTTTAGAAAGAGCGGCTTGCTGTGGCTGGAGCCGTATTATCCTTTCCGCTTCAGTCGAATTTTGGGTATGACCAACAAATTCCCTCTTCGGCGGCCCAGTTCAATCTTCCAAACAGGCACCGGGCCGGTCAGACGACTACAGAGGAAGCCCGCACATGGTGGGATTACTTTCATCGCCGGGAGGATGTATCATTCAGGGTGCCAACCCCGGCTCGTCTTCCCCGAGTGACTCCAGACTTCATCAAGTGGTGGAATGCACGAACGGGTTTTTATCGGAATTTCCGGAAAGACTGCTGGCACGTTGCCGAACGCCGCTTTCTAGATTCCCAGCGGGAGCCCATTCTGGACATTGATCCCGCATATCTGAAGAAGCTGAAGTCCTGGTCCAATGCCGAGGTGACGGCATATATAGAGGCCAGGAAAGCTGTGAAGGGCAAGTCATCCAAGTCCGACCCGAAGATGCCTGAAATCAGGAAGGATGACTATGTGAAGACCCTCTGGGGATTGTGTCGGGTCAGCAGTGACCGGGTTGCTCTTCAGACAATTCCCCTTCCAGTGGAAGAACCTCTTCCTACTGTGGCGAGCTGGCGCCCGGAGATTGACAGATTTCATCCTTATCGGACCTTCATTAGGAGGGAAGACAGGCGGGCTGACTTGTATGCCAACACCCCCTGGATATTCGCCCTGCTTCATTCTCATGGGCTTTCAGTTTCTGGTCCGTTAGAAGCCATCTGGAGCCATCAGTTACTGATATCTTTCAAGTATGTCGACGGCTGGGGGTTCGACTACTTGAGTCTATATCATCACTTATCATCCTGTGGCCATGAGGACTTGGCTCAGCTAGCGGATAAGAGTGAAACAATTGGGGACGTGTGCTGGCTGATCCATGAAGCGGCTTCCCGGGACAAGGCGCCAGTATTGCTTTACTGGCCGCTTAGTCCTCGATATACGGGGCTGCCAGGTAATGTTTGTTTTCTTCTTCAGCCATGGGGCTGTTTTCTCTGCAGTCAGTGTGCATCTTCTGACTTATATGCTTTCTGCAGCTCGTCTCTCAGTGGAGGGGACCCGGCATTGCAGGGAGTTGATATCGAAGGCGCAGAAGCCTTCGTATTTTAATATTCCGGAGCCAGCTCCGACTACAACGCCATTACCCCCTGGGGACTCGCGAAAACGAACCAGATCCCAGGTCAGGGAGGCTATTGGTAGGGCCAAGAAGGCCAAGAGAGCAGAGTCCCGTGCTACTAGAGCTCGTCGGAGGAAGGTTGCTGAGGAGGAGTCCGCCACTCCGCTTCCTCGGGTTCCATCTTTCTCTGAATTTGAGGCCGCCCGGACGCAAGGGTCCGAGGGCGAAGGTGATTTCTTATTCTTGCTTGGCTTGTTTGTTTACTTTCACCAATGTGGCTGATCATTCTTCTTTTCAATAGCTGCTGGTGCTACCTCTGCCGTTGTCGGGTTGGAGGCGGCACCTGGAGCTGCTACTGAGGAGAGAGGGGAAGAGGCCCCCTCGCTCCCTATTGAGCGCGACTTGCCTTCGCCGACGCCCCATCGAGAAGTAGAAGGTAATTTGTAGTTCGCCCGCAGGGCTTGTTGGCATATTCTATTTTCAGTCAAGGCCTGACTGTTTGCTATCTTTTGACTTCAGTCGATGTTCGACCCACGCTACTTCCCGAGGTGGGTGCCGCAGCAAGGATTGTCGTCGGCGAGCAAGGGCTTCCGAGGGACCAACCCTTAGATACTCCGCCAACGGATGTCCCCGAGGCGGAGACCCCTGAGGAGGTTCAGGCTAGAGGGCATCCTCCTAGCAGCCTGGTTCCCGCTCTGGTATCAGAGGTTCGAGAGCAAGCAGAAGACTCCTCTTCCTCCGAACAAGTTGATTATGGCGGCGGCTCCGGCGATGATGAGGGGTTCCCGATGGCGGAAACCGAGGCTGAGGATGCCGGGGCTTCTTCAGCTTACGAGAGCGACTTTTCAACATTTAGCCCTCCGAGGCTATTGGTAGCCGAGCATGGGCTACCATACCCGATTGCAGGAGAAGGGCCAGTATCTTCAGAGGCAACTCTGGGAGGCCTGAACATAGTGCCGGTCGAGGTAGGAAACCTTTTGATTCCCGCCTGCAACGTTTCTTTTCATTTCCAAGCCAGCTGGCTGATATTTGTATATGTACTGCAGGCTGAGGTGGTACCGCCAGCTATAATGATCCGTATGCCTCTTCCTGGCGTAGATATGAGCCAGCCAGCGTTCCCGCCTATTGTGCGGCCCATTGCCCTGCGGCTTCCACGGACCTATGCTGCTGCAGCGGTATCAGAGGAGTCCGGCGTGGCTGCCGAAGTTAGCGCTCCGACTGAGGTTGCAGGGGTTCAAGCCTTGGCAACTGGTGCAGAATCGTTGTCGTTGCCTAGTGGTCTTTCAGACATAGAGGCTGGAGAAATTATTGCGGATGAGGCCGATGTTACTCAGGCCTTGTCCATTATAGAGGGGTCTCTTCCCTTGGCGGCTGGCGAAACTACTCAAGAGGAGCATGTGCCTTCTGTTGCCGACACGGCTATTGCAGATTCACCCCAAAGGGCGGGCAAAGAAGTTGTTATTATGGAGGTCCCTCCAGTTGATATGGCTGCAGTGGTCGGACCGGGAGTGGGTGCCGTGCAGACTATGCCGTCGACGTCCCTCGGGGTGGCCGACGACATCTGGGCTGAGGTGGACAGCAGGGTAGACTTTCGGCTCCCCGAGACTTCGCCATTGGGCTTACAATTTTCTGGAGACATGGTATGGCAATCTCTGGATAATCTCCAGCGGGCCATGTCAGCTTCTCCAGACTTGACTTATGCACAGCTGAGAAGCTTGGTGGACCACCTCTCCCGGCCGCTACTGGCATTTGGTTGCCCCATGGATGATTGGACCCCACGGGTTGTGATGTTGCTGAAGCACGCCAACAGGCGGGATTTCCTGAATCGGGAGGTTTCCGATCAGCTCGCTGCTGTGAAGTTGGAGAGGGCAGATTGCCGCACTGCCGTCAGTTCACTGAAGGTGACGGTGGGACAGCTGAGGGACGCCGCTGAGAATATCTCGGAACGTCAGCTGCTCCTCAGGGCACGGATAGATGAATTGCGTGCGGAACTAGCTAAGGCCGAGGCCGAGCTGCAGGAAGGCGAGCGCCTAGAAGTCCAGACGACAGAGGAGGCCGACCTGGCTGAAGGACGACTTGCTTCACTCAACGAGAGGTTATTGCAGCTGACAGCCACCGAGACTCGTCTGGAGGAATTGACCCAGTACCCCTCGCTGGGCCTTTTGGAACTAGGGGACATCTTCCGGCGTCCTCTGCCGTAGTCTTGGTTTCCCTTTGCTTTTTGTTTCCTTTCCTTTTGGAAGCTCTGTTCCTTTTTTTTTTGTCTTTGGAGTTTATGTACCCTGGGGGATGCCCTGGGCAAAAGAATGTATTCTCCACTTTTATTAAATGGAAGCATTTCTTTTCGTAGTCTTGACCACGACTTCTTTTCGTCTTTTCTTTCTTTCGGCTAATCACCTGAACCCGGGAACGAGTGCCAATAACGCAGGAGAGCGCTCACGCCTTCAGGGAAGGGATGAGGTGTTCGCTCCACCGCGGTGTAGCCGTTCCTGGGACAGGGCCTTTGCCAGGTTTGGGGGGAAAGCGACCGATCTTGCCGATGGTGGCAAGGGTCGAAAAGGGTAGATGGTCTTGCCGATGATGACAAAAACCAGAAGGGTAGCGACCGATCTTGCCGATGATGACAAGGGTCGAAAAGGTGGACGGTCTTGCCGATGATGACAAAAACCGTTATAGGTAGCGACCGATCTTGCCGATGATGACAAGGGTCGAAAAGGTAGACGGTCTTGCCGATGATGACAAAAACCGGAAGGGTAGCGACCGATCTTGCCGATGGTGACAAGGGTCGAAAAGGGTAGACGGTCTTGCCGATGATGACAAAAACCGTTATAGGTAGCGACCGATCTTGCCGATGGTGACAAGAGTCGAAAAGGTAGACGGTCTTGCCGATGATGACAAAAACTGTTATAGGTAGCGACCGATCTTGCCGATGGTGACAAGGGTCGAAAAGGTAGACGGTCTTGCCGATGATGACAAAAACCGGAAGGGTAGCGACCGATCTTGCCGATGGTGACAAGGGTCGAAAAGGTAGACGGTCTTGCCGATGATGACAAAAACCGGAAGGGTAGCGACCGATCTTGCCGATGGTGACAAGGGTCGAAAAGGTAGACGGTCTTGCCGATGATGACAAAAACCGGAAGGGTAGCGACCGATCTTGCCGATGGTGACAAGGGTCGAAAAGGTAGACGGTCTTGCCGATGATGACAAAAACCGGAAGGGTAGCGACCGATCTTGCCGATGGTGACAAGGGTCGAAAAGGTAGACGGTCTTGCCGATGATGACAAAAACCGGAAGGGTAGCGACCGATCTTGCCGATGGTGACAAGGGTCGAAAAGGTAGACGGTCTTGCCGATGATGACAAAAACCGGAAGGGTAGCGACCGATCTTGCCGATGGTGACAAGGGTCGAAAAGGTAGACGGTCTTGCCGATGATGACAAAAACCGGAAGGGTAGCGACCGATCTTGCCGATGGTGACAAGGGTCGAAAAGGTAGACGGTCTTGCCGATGATGACAAAAACCGGAAGGGTAGCGACCGATCTTGCCGATGGTGACAAGGGTCGAAAGGGTAGACGGTCTTGCCGATGGTGACAAAAACCGGATAGGGTAGTGACCGATCTTGCCGATGGTGACAAGGGTCGAAAGGGGTAGACACTGGACGTGTATAAGTGGGATATCGGATGAAGATCCTCGTCACGACCTTGAAAGTGGCCTTTCGGATGGAGGATGGTTCATCACTATTCATCATTTTTTTTTTATTCACATTACCGGCCTAAGTGCCCTTTCGGGTTTTCACCGAGACCAGCCCCCTCTTGCTTTTGCCCACGCGCCCTTTCGGGTTTTCACGTGGCGGGGTACCCGATTTTGCCTGCGACGCCCTTTCGGGTTTTCGCCCCAGCTGGGTTATAGCCATTTTTGCACTCGTCCCGATAGAGGAGCAAGTCTGGCGGGGTATCTCTATTTTTAACCCCTTTTTTTTTATTTTATTATTTTTTGAGTTCGAGGTGCAGAAGAGCTGGACCGCGAGAGTGTTGATCGGCCTTGTTGATGATGACAAGGCTCGGATTTTAGTTCATTTCGTCGACACTGGCTAGATGTCGAAGCAAAGGATATGGTTTGTTAACAAGGATGTAAGATCCGAGTCAAAGATGAAGATCGACCGATCTCGCCGATGATGACGAGGGTCGACCACGGGTTTGTTCGTCGACATGAGATATTGCCAAAACAAGGATGGGGTTGTCAACAGGGACGTAGGGTCCAAGTTGAGGGTAGAGATCGACCGATCTCGCCGATGATGACGAGGGTCGAAAATGGTTTGTTCACGGATTACCGGCGAGACTTTGATGATTGTCCCTCTCGGGGTTTGTTAGGTGGAGAATAGGAGAGGGATTTGGAAATTACCACTTTACCGACTCAAGCGCCCTTTCGGGTTTTCGCCGAAGTCAGCCCCCTCTTGCTTTTGCCCACGCGCCCTTTCGGGTTTTCACGTGACGGGGTACCCGATTTTGCCTGCGACGCCCTTTCGGGTTTTCGCCACAGCTGGGTTATAGCCATTTTTGCACTCGTCCCGATAGAGGAGCAAGTCTGGCGGGGTATCTCTATTTTTAACCCCATTTTTATTTTATTTATTATTATTTTCTTTTATTTATTTATTTAATTTTTTATTATTATTATTTATTTTTTTTTATTCGGAATGAGAGCCAAAGAAGGATAGCTTGATCAGGACGGAGTGTCGCTAACCAAGGAAAACGTAGCTCGATCAGGACGGAATGCCGCTGACCAAGGGCGGGGATAGCTTGACTAGGGCGGAATGCCACTAACCGAGATAAAGAAGGGTAGCTTGATTAGAGCGGAATGCCACTACCCAAGATAGGGTAGCTCGATTAGGGCAGAGTGCCACTAACCAAGGAAAAGTGTAGCTCGATTAGGGCGGAGTGCCGCTAACCGAGGAAAGGTAGCTTGATTAAGGCGGAATGCCGTTAACCAAGGAAAGGTAGCTTGATCAGGGCGGAGTGCCGCTAACCGAGGAAAGGTAGCTTGATTAAGGCGGAATGCCGTTAACCAAGGAAAGGTAGCTTGATCAGGGCGGAATGCCGTTAACCAAGGAAAGGTAGCTTGATTAGGGCGGAATGCCGCTAATCAAGGAAAAAGGTAGCTCCGTCCGATCACTCGGGGAGGGTTGGTTGCGCTGCGTGATACAGCTTAATATGTTTTCCATTGAGGGGAGAGAACTGGATGACTCCTTTGTGGTCCACCAGGACGTAGGCTCCTCCTTCATATACTCGGCGGACGATATACGGTCCGACCCAGTTTTCGACCAATTTCCCTTTGGGGTTAGAGGCCATTACTTCTCTTCTTTTGACCATTACCAGGTCTCCTTTCTTGAACTCTCGACCCTTGACTAACTTGTCAAAAGCGCGGGCCATGCGAGCTTGATAGAGTTGGATGTTTTGTTGCGCCAGGAGGCGTTTTCCTTCGAGCTCAGCGAGCTCTTCCAGTCTTCTTTCTGCATTGTCTTGCTCACCACTGACTAGTCCGTGCTGGATGGCAACTCGCAACGAGGGCACCTCAAGTTCGATTGGCACCACAGCTTCCGACCCATAGACGAGGGAGAAAGGTGAACAGCCGGTTGGGGTTTTATAGACGGTACGATAGGCCCAAAGTGCCTCGTACATCCTTTCTTCCCAATCTTTCTTATTAGACTTGACAGTCTTTGCCAGCAACGTGCATAAAGTCTTGTTAAAGGCTTCTGCTAATCCATTGGCTTGAGGGTTGTAGGGGGACGATGTCCTCCAGTCAATTTTGTATTTGTCGGCTAGCCGATAAATCTTCTGATTTCTGAAATGGCTGCCATTATCAGAGATGATTCGGCTGGGAATCCCAAACCGGAATATTACATTTTGTCGGAAGAACCTTGCAAC